>CM029016.1:101299074-101472681 GCA_016801055.1 Panax notoginseng
AATCATTGCATCTTTGGCTGATCTGGCCTCATCCCGCTCCTCATAGCGACATCTCTATGTGATAATGCCTCGTACTCTCTAATAATAGAGCATCATCTCTCCCATCAAGAGCTGTCAACATCAAGGTTCTAGCCTGATCTCTCTCGAAGTTCATCAGATGGAGACTCTGCTCAAAATACTGTGCTGAATGCTGGATCACGACAGTACTAGTACTGGGAAAATCTACAAGAGCTGCTGGCAACCTAGTGAATGGCTCCTCCTCGGTGTGAGAATCAATGTCCTCCATGCGCTCTCCACCATCTGAATCAATACTCGACACTATGGATACTACATCAGTCGATGAAGTCTCTGTCTCCATCCACACAGAATACTCTGACGAACAACCCCAGATGGCTAACAAAAAACCCAGCACGCTCACGCTGATCCCAACAAGCATACACCCGGGATCAGTCCTCTGCTAATAAGTGGCGAGAAGCTAAACACTGACCTAACGCCCCCTTAAAATGATGGAAGTCTTGAAACTGGTCAAACTGTAACATCATAGCCAATGGGTGGTAGGTAGTCATGCCCCTTAAACCAGCCAGAGGGAGATAATCTATGCCAGGAGCATGAGTAATGAATAGGGTGAGCTGAGCCCTGAACACGGCAGGATGCCAAACGGATCTCCGATCCCTGCCAAGAATACTAACCAAGACATAGCGTCTGTACACTCCGGTGACTGAAAGGAGTAAGACATAGCTATATCATGGGTAAAGCAGTACCCGTGTCGGCGAAAAGTACCAATCGATCTCAAGTGTGACATAAACCACATGTATAACATGACCGAGTTGCCTGTAAATACCCCTGCAGGGTAGGTGCTCCAAAATGTAGTCGACCTCAACGTCTCAGCCACGATCATCGGGATAATGGTATGATCCTCCCTGAGAGCTCTCACTGCCATGATGACACCTATGTCCAACTCATCCATATACCGTGGCATGTATACATACGCCACTATGCACATCACGAGTACATCCACTCTGGCCACATGCCACTGATCCTCTGGTGTGGTAAAATCCCCGGAGTGCCGAGCATAGCTGTCCAATGAGCCAAATCTGTCTATCAGGAAATGCTGGGGCAATACATGGCCGGATGTAATCTCATCCTCTACTACTCTATGATGTAACCCGTAAGGGTCATGAACTGTCGGTGCATATCTTCGACGGCCATACGAGCGCAAGGTCTGTCTAAGGGCAAACCCGTCAACTGCTCGTACTCCTCAAGTGTAGGAGTCAACTCCTTGGTGCCAAACCGAAAAACATGTCTCTCCGGTATCCAATGCTCCAGCATACCCTCTACAAAACTTGCAGGAACCTAAAACATTAAGAGGGTCATAGAATATTGTAATAGCTGATCTACAGTCACCCTATCTGTAGGTGACATACTATCATACCACAACCTCAGACGGGAGGCTATCAACACTGGTGGGGTGTGATCTATGCGGCTGACTGTCGAAGAAGACATCTGTGTAGGCCATATCATAAGACCATCCAGGGGTCAATGCTGAATATCTCTGGACATACATACATATGCATAATGTGATAAATGCATGACAGATAATAGATGTCAATATGATGTAGGGAATGGAAAACAGTACATACATTCCTAAGTGCATCATCATCTACATACATCATCTCTATACAGCTAAAAATATAGGGAAATGGGGCACAGACGCCCTACTACTAACAGAGGCCTATCAAAAGATATAGCGAGAATGGGGCATAGCCACCCAATATCTAACAGAGGCATATCAAAAGAGATAACGAGAATACACATCAGAAGAAGATAATGGTCTCAATATCTACATCATTAATCCTGTCCACCTGATGTAACTCCTCCTGAGTCACTAGTTCTCTATCAACAAGGATGTCAGGCCAATACAAGGGAGGATCTACACCGACAAAATCATATTGGTCACCTGAGGGGCCAGCACCTGAGCTGGAAGGATCAAAAGAAGATGCCTCTGAAGGATCTCTACCCAAGTGCCGGATAAAAAAATGTGCCCGGTCCAACTGCCAAGTTAAACGATCAATCTGTGTCAAATGAGTCAAATCTCAGATGTGAGGGCCCCGAATCCAGGTCCTAAATCACCTCGGATCCGGTTCGATCATTCTATACAACTATTACTATTTGCGAAAGATATAAACATAAATTGTTTATACATTAAACTTACATACTTTTCCCCAAGGTCGAGTAACCTTAACTTAATCACATTCATAACTTTCTAACATATAACAACATTATTATTATACAACACTATTAGAAAACTAATCGCATACTTATACTAAAGCTTGAACTGTCTTTGACCTTTTCTTGAATCCGACGCGTTCGTCTTAATCTGCAATGTTTTATCATGATATAGTAAGGGTGAGCATAAGGATTGCCCAGCAAGTTTAAATTCAACAATATAACGATATATCATGATTGAAGAGTTTGAATAATAAACTGGCTATAATTCAACAATATAATTGTGAACTTGCCAGGAACAAACTTTTAACTGAATAAGTATTGAACATGAACAAATATATCTTGACCAACTGGTAATGAAGGTGATCAGCCTTTCATACCTGACTTATACATACAATATGTACAGAGTACAATTCATGGCAACTAGCAATGATTAACCATAAGCTTATCTGAATGAAACACTCTTAGTAGAGTTAAGTAAAACAAACTTGCCTGAACCGTTGATTACCGCTACGCAATTTATATAGCTTTATCCGAAGACCTAATATTAGTAATATAGATATCTAATATTAGAATAATATCATCACAATATAATATATATATATATATATATATATATATATATATATATAATTATATATATATACACACACACAGAATAATCTGAACACATAACACATAACCCTATCATTCTATAACACACATAGGACTCGGTATCAAGTCAAACTTTTGCAGTCTGACTTGAAACTGACACAAATTCATACGTCCCGATGGTCTAGTCGGACAATTCACAAGTTTAAGTTCAATTAAACTCTAACTAAACACTTAACAGTTATCTCAGATAATTTCAATAACAGTCAAAATATTTTTCTAAGTCTCATAATAATTTTCACATAATTATTATCATTTTTCATGATTTTTAAATCATTAAAAACGTATTTAAATGAATTAAATACCATATAATTTCTTTATCATTAATATTTATTTATTATCAAATATTAATGAAATACATGTCATAATATTATAATATATTTATAATATCACAAAGTATTTTTAATACTTTAAAATCACCTTTATATAATTTTTAAACCATTAAATTCATTATCCGATAATTACTATTAATATTAAAATATTAATATTTTTACGACAAAATATCAAAAGTTATATTTTATAACTTAAAATATTTTTCTAACATATAAATCACTTTTATATAATTTATAAAGCATTAATTCTATTTTTCCATAATTTATTTAATATATTTATTAAATATACTAATTATCATTAATATTGATTAATTAATGAAATTCATAACAAAATATAAAAAGTCACTGAAAATAACTTAAAATATTTTCTTATAACATAATATTATTTTTCATGATTTTTCATGTATTTAAATTATTTTTTAATATAATAATTAAATAAATTAAAGATTATTTATATTCCAAAAGTATTAAATATTTATGAAATATACTCTAAATAATTAAAAACTATTTTTCAGAATTTAAAATAATTTTTTAGAATTTATTTTGTATTTTTAATAATTAAAAACCATTTTTATCAAGTTTTAAAAAATTTCTGGAAAATAATAATAATAAACTGTCGCTAAAGGGTCCTATAGCGACAGACCCGTCGCTATAGGTGTTCTTGAGCTGTTCTTGTGCCTGCCTAGAAATTCGTCGCCAGATGATAGGGTGGGTGGTTTGACCATGATTTTATCTAGGTTCCTCATGATTTCTGGGTTTGCTAAAGTATTACTGTTGTAGTATAAATGTAATACTACAACTAAAAACTGATTACATGACCAAAACATAACACCACAGAGAGATCTAAGCTCTCAAACGACATGTCAAAAGCTGATGGGTTCTTTCTGGGTTTCCCAGATTCCCAGTGAGTTCGAGCGACCACTTTGTAGCTTAATTTTATACATGTTACAGTCATGTTCCATGTGATGTTAAGATTCCATTCTATAGTCGTTATGTCAAGGTACAACAACATATTAAAATCACAGTTCAATAACATCCTAAACACCCGCTAAAGCTCAGTCAAAGCCTAACAGAAATAATGTTCTTAGAGTTTCTGGGAATTCCCAGAAACGGTAAATATGATTGTCATGCCTTGTTTGACCAACTGCCACGCCCGATTTGTTGATTAGTAGAGGGATCTAAAGACATAAATTTAAAGAACATATACCAGGCTACAAGTTGATTACAATAATAACATCAAAACACATTAAATCTGTCAGATCTGAGCTGTGTAAAAAGTTGTCAGACGATGTTCATGATGCTTTAGGTTGCCCATATTTATGACCGGTCAACCTCGGTCAACGGGTTTTGACCGAGTATATCATGCAATCTAGACATCCAATGGCTACACTACCACTTCAAGAGGAAAGACCTTCTACCAGACTACCAATCCAAAACATCAAACCACAAAAATCATAAATAAACAAGGATCTACAGCCACTGACATTCGGCTGTCAGACAACATATCAAAATTTTTCCATATTTCTAAAAATGCTAGATTCGAGGACTTTGATGTTATAGATCTGGGATTTTACAACCCAGATCACTTATAGACATCCTATTACACATATCTAGCCAACAAATTACAACATCTAACAACAAATCATAAGATTTCTAGAATTAGGGTTTATACCTCTTTTTAACTTGATTTTTGATTTCTGATTCTTGATCTCCGTAACTGATATAAGTGTTCTAAGAAGTGATCTAGTGACTGATTTAGATAAGAGATTCGGAGGTCTTTGTGTGAGAGAGAGTTGGTGACAGCAAGATAGAAAATGAGCATTTTTGTGACTTTCTCTCTCCTCAATCTCTTATATGTAGACGCAATGTATAGGGCTGCTGATTTGGGGACTGATTTGCTGGATTATTATGAGTCACAATGTCAAGTTAGTGGTTTACCAACTAAAGGTCTTGGCCAAAATTGCAAGTTACCTAATTAAAAATCCAAAAAGGGCATTATGTCATTTGTAAAATAATTTTAGTGACATACTTGTCTTTTGATCCAACCCTTAGGGTTTAGGATTTGGAAAATTTAGGGTTTAGGGTTTAAACTAATTTAGGGTTTTTAATTTCTAACATTTTCGAATTTCGGTTTTCAAAAATAGAAAATTAATATTTCTAAATTATAATTAGAATTTTCTAATTATATTAAACTTTCTTAATCACTAATTAAATCTTGCTAATTAGGATTAGTATTTTTCTAATTATAATCGCTAACTACGCAATTAGGGTCAATATCATGGATTAGGGTTTACAACCCAAAATTAGGGTTCCTAATAGAAAAATTAATTTTTTTTAAATAGAAATTAAATTTTCGTAATTAGATTAGGGTTTTCTAATTACTTACAACTATAAAATTAGGATTAATATTTCCTAATTAACATTAAATCATTAAATTAACACTTAGTTTTTCCCGAATTATAAAATTAGGGTTTCTAACCCAGAAATTAGGGTTTTCAAAAATGTGAAATTAGGGTTTGCTAATAATTAAGCTTTTCCCTAATTAATATTATAATAAATAACACTTATGCAATATAATAATCATTTAAATTCCCAGATTAGGGTTTCATGCACCGAATTAGGGTTTTGGATTCCCGCAACTGAAATTAGGGTTTCCAAAACCGATTTTAGTATTTCTTATTAAACACTAGGGTTTTCTAACCGAACGTTGACGTTCTTAATATATACTTAGGGTTTGTTACAGATATCAATTATCTGGTCAACCCTTGACCCTTTAACCACATACTGTACACATATACACAGAACATATTTACGTATTTCTTAATCCTGAATAATTCACCTAAATTATTCACAGAATTTTGAAATACTCAAAATTTCATCTTAAAAATATCATACGCATACACTATTTTTCTGTCTAGGTTCTAATTTTGAATCTTAAATCAATAAATAAAAATTTTAAAATATTCAAAATTCTCGGGTTGTCACATTCACCACTTCTTCTAAAAATTTCGTCCCCGAAATTTACCTTACACCATACTCCATACACCATACTGCTTACACCATTCACACACATTATCACATGCTACCCAATACACCACTCACAAGAGTAAAAGTTTTCAAATTGTGCTGAGGGGTCATATAGACCATGAACTACTGAGGTTTATAGGTATTACTACCTGCTACCTATTTCAATTAAGAAAAAGGTACTCTACCCCGTACAAAGGTTAACAGTATGTTTACAATCACAAAGAAGGTAAACTGCCGATGCGTGTACTTTAGATGATCAATCTATTGTACCTTAGTAATCGGAACGACTATATGCGTTCTTAGATTGGAATATTTTATCCAATTAGTTTACCCCATTTTCACGGTTGTTCACCTCAGACTTATCATATGATTCCGCACCAAAACAATTTGCTTCAAAAAATTTCTTTCAATGAACACTTAGAGTTTTCATAAACTTTAGTCTAGCTGAATTGAATAGCATAGACCCATATCAATAATTCAATTCAATCGAATTATTTAGGTGTAGCCAAACCCCGTTGGCAAATTAAACTTTTGAAAACAGTTTCGAGAATGACGTCATGATGTCGTACTGTATTAACAGTCCGTTTGAGGATGCCGTCATTATATGACTTTGTCATAACACATCATACAATAGTGGAACAGTGATTTTAGATCAAATTCACACTAAGTATTCTTGTATTTACAACTCCATCAAATTTTTATCATCTATGCACCAGGTTACATGGTACATGAGTGATAATTAAAACATATTTTGATATTTCAAATCGTTTGCGTCTAGCTGAAATAAGTAGCATAGACTAGACTTTAAACCGTTTCAAAAAAATGATTACGAGTTTACATTTTTTTTAAAAGCACATAATGCGTATTTAGCTTGATGTCAAAATTTTGAAATCTAGCATAGCTAGGAGTTTTGGAAAACTTATGTCTCCACTAATAATCATTTGCTTAACAATCTATCTATTCCTATAATCCTCAATTCTCCATTTACATACAACTATACCCAGTTCGTCAAACCACACTTATGAGTTCATTAACTTGCCACAATCATATGAGTTTAAGAACTTGTCCTAGTCTGACCTTTGGCGTCCGTTCGCTGAGGGGTTCATAAATATTTTATATAACTATGAGTCAAGAATGTCACCTAAGTATGAATTTTAAGAACTCATTCTTAACCTGATATTCTCTACCTATGACCTATCTATCTGTTATACACATGAGAAAGGAATCACCCTCTTAACATTCATATAGCAAATAGCGCGATACAAACATTTCAATGATTATCATTGCCAGAAACTAAGTAGTTTTTACACCAAGTACAATTCCCCGCCCATACAAGGAATCATACAACTCAGCTGCCGACATGAGTCCTCAATTGAATCCCCACCTAACACTAACATCCTTCTCAATACGAATTTCATTTAATCCGTATTCATAATCCATAACTCTTTTATGAGTTTTCATAGTACAACTGCCACACAACAAACTTTGATGTAACTTTTCAATCATTAGATTGACTCTTCTTCCTGTTATCACCTTATCAGATCACGGGGTGATCACATCGTATATATTACGATTCATTTCTATGTCTTGATCGTTTTGTTTTACGATCTCCTATCACTGTACTTTTAGTCTTTTAGACTCTATCTATTCACCATCACTGTTCAATTTTATTATCAGAGTTAGGGAACTCTGTATCTTATAACTCGCCGAGATTCGTCTTTGAATCTTACCGACCAACTAACTCTATGTGAGTTAGATCTTATCTTAATCACTGTGATTATTAATCTCAAGTATTCCTACCTAAGGTTCATAACCTACAGCTCTGATACCAACTGTGAGGGCCCCTAATCCAGGTCCTAAATCACCTCGGATCCGGTTCGATCATTCTATACAACTATTACTATTTGCGGAAGATATAAACATAAATTGTTTATACATTAAACTTACACACTTTTTCCCAAGGTCGAGTAACCTTAACTTAATCACATTCATAACTTTTCTAACATATAACAACATTATTATTATACAACACTATTACAAAACTAATCGCATACTTATACTAAAGCTTGAACTGTCTTTGACCTTTTCTTGAATCCGACGCGTTCGTCTTAATCTGCAATGTTTTATCATGATATAGCAAGGGTGAGCATAAGGATTGCCCAACAAGTTTAAATTCAACAATATAACGATATATCATGATTGAAGAGTTTGAATAATAAGCTGGCTATAATTCAACAATATAATTGTGAACTAGCAGGAACAAACTTTTGACTGAACAAGTATTGAACATGAACAAATATATCTTGACCAACTGGTAATGAAGGTGATCAGCCTTTCATACCTGACTTATACATACAATATGTACAGAGTACAATTCATGACAACTAGCAATGATTAACCATAAGCTTATCTGAATGAAACACTCTTAGTAGAGTTAAGTAAAACAAACTTGCCTGAACCGTTGATTACCGCTACGCAATTTATATAGCTTTATCCGAAGACCTAATATTAGTAATATAGATATGCAATATTAGAATAATATCATCACAATGTAATAATATAATATATATATATATATATACACAGAATAACCTAAACACATAACACATAACCCTATCATTCTATAACACACATAGGACTCGGTATCAAGTCAAACTTTTGCAGTCTGACTTGAAACTGACACAAATTCTAACGTCCCGATGGTCTAGTCGGACAATTCACAAGTTTAAGTTCAATTAAACTCTAACTAAACACTTAACAGTTATCTCAGATAATTTCAATAACAGTCAAAATATTTTTCTAAGTCTCATAATAATTTTCACATAATTATTATCATTTTTTATGAATTTTAAATCATTAAAAACGTATTTAAATGAATTAAATACCACATAATTTCTTTATCATTAATATTTATTTATTATCAAATATTAATGAAATACATGTCATAATATTATAATATATTTATATCACAAAGTATTTTTAATACTTTAAAATCACCTTTATATGATTTTTAAACCATTAAATTCATTATCCGATAAATACTATTAATATTAAAATATTAATATTTTCATGACAAAATATCAAAAGTTATATTTTATAACTTAAAATATTTTTCTAACATATAAATCACTTTTATATAATTTATAAAGCATTAATTCTATTTTTCCATAATTTATTTAATATATTTATTAAATATACTAATTATCATTAATATTGATTAATTAATAAAATTCATTACAAAATATTAAAAGTCACTGAAAATAACTTAAAATATTTTCTTATAACATAATATTATTTTTCATGATTTTTAATGTATTTAAATCATTTTTAAATCATTTATTTAATATAATAATTAAATAAATTAAATATCATTTATATTCCAAAAATATTAATATTTATGAAATATACTCTAAATAATTAAAAACTATTTTTCAGAATTTAAAATAATTTTTCAGAATTTATTTTGTATTTTTAATAATTAAAAACTATTTTTATCAATTTTTAAATAATTTCTGGAAAATAATAATAATAAACTTTCGCTAAAGGGTCCTATAGCGATAGACCCGTCGCTATAGGTGTTCTTGAGCCTGCCCAGAAATTCGTGGCCAAATGACAGGGTGGGTGGTTTGACCATGATTTTATCTAGGTTCCTCATGATTTCTAGGTTTGCTAAAGTATTACTGTTGTAGTATAAATGTAATACTACAACTAAAAACTGATTACATGACCAAAACATAACACCACAGAGAGATCTAAGCTCTCAAACGACATGTCAAAAGCTGATGGGTTCTTTCTGGGTTTCCCAGATTCCCAGTGAGTTCGAGCGACCACTTTGTAGCTTAATTTTATACATGTTACAGTCATGTTCCATGTGATGTTAAGATTCCATTCTATAGTCGTTATGTCAAGGTACAACAACATATTAAAATCACAGTTCAATAACATCCTAAACACCCGCTAAAGCTCAGTCAAAGCCTAACAGAAATAATGTTCTTAGAGTTTCTGGGAATTCCCAGAAACGGTAAATATGATTGTCATGCCTTGTTTGACCAACTGCCACGCCCGATTTGTTGATTAGTAGAGGGATCTAAAGACATAAATTTAAAGTACATATACCAGGCTACAAGTTTATTACAATAATAACATCAAAACACATTAAATCTGTCAGATCTGGGCTGTGTAAAAAGTTGTCAGACGATGTTCATGATGCTTTAGGTTGCCCAGATTTATGACCGGTCAACCTCGGTCAACGGGTTTTGACCGAGTATATCATGCAATCTAGACATCCAATGGCTACACTACCACTTCAAGAGGAAATACCTTCTACCAGACTACCAATCCAAAACATCAAACCACAAAAATCATAAATAAACAAGGATCTACAGCCACTGACATTCGGCTGTCAGACAACATATCAAATTTTTTTCAGATTTCTAAAAATGCTAGATTCGAGGACTTTGATGTTATGGATCTGGGATTTTACAACCCAGATCACTTATAGACATCCTATTACACATATCTAGCCAACAAATTACAACATCTAACAACAAATCATAAGATTTCTAGAATTAGGGTTTATACCTCTTTTTAACTTGATTTTTGATTTCTGATCCTTGATCTCCGTAACTGATATAAGTGTTCTAAGAGGTGATCTAGTGACTGATTTACATAAGGGATTCGGAGGTCTTTGTGTGAGAGAGAGTTGGTGAGAGCAAGATAGAAAATGAGCATTTTTGTGACTTTCTCTCTCCTCAATCTCTTATATGTAGATGCAATGTATAGGGCTGCTGATTTGGGGACTGATTTGCTGGATTATTATGAGTCACAATGTCAAGTTAGTGGTTTACCAACTAAAGGTCTTGGCCAAAATTGCAAGTTACCTAATTAAAAATCCAAAAAGGGCATTAATGTCATTTGTAAAATAATTTTAGTGGCATACTTGTCTTTTGATCCAACCCTTAGGGTTTAGGGTTTGGAAAATTTAGGGTTTAGGGTTTAACCTAATTTATGGTTTTTAATTTCTAACATTTTCGAATTTCAGTTTTCAAAAATAGAAAATTAATATTTCTAAATTATAATTAGAATTTTCTAATTATATTAAAATTTCTTAATCACCAATTAAAGCTTGCTAATTAGGATTAGTATTTCATAATTATAATCCCTAACTACGCAATTAGGGTCAATATCATGGATTAGGATTTACAACCCAAAATTAGGGTTCCTAATAGAAAATTTAATTTTTTTAAAATAGAAATTAAATTTTCGTAATTAGATTAGGGTTTTCTAATTACTTACAACTATAAAATTAGGATTAATATTTCCTAATTAACATTAATTCACTAAATTAACACTTAGTTTTTCCCGAATTATAAAATTAGGGTTTCTAACCCAGAAATTAGGTTTTTCAAAAATGTGAAATTAGGGTTTGCTAATAATTAAGCTTTTCCCTAATTAATATTATAATAAATAACACGTATGCAATATAATAATCATTTAAATTCCCAGATTAGGGTTTCATGCACCGAATTAGAGTTTTGGATTCCCAGAACTGAAAAAAGGGGTTCCAGAACCGGTTTTAGTATTTCTTATTAAACACTAGGGTTTTCTAACCGAACGTTGACGTTCTTAATATATACTTAGGGTTTGTTACAGATATCAATTATCTGGTCAACCCATGACCCTTAACTACATACCGTACACATATACACAGAACATATTTACATATTTCTTAATCCTGAATAATTCAGCTAAATTATTCACAGAATTTTGAAATCCTCAAAATTCCATCTTAAAAATATCACACGCATACACTATTTTTCTGTCTAGGTTCTAATTTTGAACCTTAAATCAATAAATAAAAATTTTAAAATATTCAAAATTCTCGGGTTGTCACATCAGACACAGGTCAGCCAATCCGTCATCATCACAGATCCAGGAACCATATCCCCAATAAACTTAGTGGCGCGGGTCTGGGCTCTAATGGTATGAGGGGACCACCAGTGATGAAATGTATCTTGAGTATGTAAACCCTCTGACAAAGGATATTCGTCAATCCCCATTAATGGGATATCATCGATGGGTGACTGCAACACAGGCCAATAACGCCTGGCAGGAGGCAAGATCGGTACACGAATCTCTCATGTAGTGCTCCTAATAGCGCGCTCTCCTAAATATAGCTCCCATCCTCCATCGGTGAAGAGAGGAATTCTATGGGTGGATATCACGTGCTAGACCCTAGTCAGGAATCCATCCTCAAATCCAATGGTCAAGTGTTCCATAGAGCAGGGAACCCAAGTGATGACATCAGCTGTCAACAGCTCCAACTGTAAGCGACAATGGGTGAAACCCTCAGCTATAGGAACCTCTGCCAATATGGAGTGATGCCATCGCTGTCCTCGTGGATAGGTATCTAAACCTAACACACTCATAGGACGCAAACATGAAAGCCTTTCATAGGCCTAAAATTGCCAACACAAAGACAAAACATCTGCTGTCAGTGAATACTCTTAACCTATACATAGGAAATCAAAAGAGAAATACTCACCAGCAGAAACGGGTAAAATCCTAGCCAAGCCTCGGTCAAGCCATGCGAACGCATGTGCATTCCCTTGAGGAAATAGGCAAAGGTATAGGAACCCCAATCATACTCTCCAATACGGTCCACCTCTCGTGTGGCGTTAATCAAAGAGAATGATACCGTAGAAGAGTTATCAGCTATAAAACAACCCCCGATGATAACCAGGAACAATCACTGAAGAATGCGATCCCTGAGTCTCACATCAGCGGGCATGAGCTCACTCAACAGCCCACTTATAGCATCTACGCTCAAAGGACCTGTACTGATGGTACTACCCTTAAGTGCCTCAGCTAGAACTCCCAACAAGGATCTAACGGCAGTCGGGACAATATTCGCCATACATGGCACCGGCGCCCCTCCAAACTCCATATCAGTTATAAATTGCCAATCCATCGGAGTCATCATCACCTCACAATCCAACAAATGGAGAGACTAAGTCTGGTGAAACCAGCTCCCAGATAATGCCCTGAGGTAACCCCAGGGACAACGGCGGGGAAGAATGGAAAAGAACGCCCAAAGCCCCAATCATGCACAATACCTCGGTAATCTGGATGTAGAGCCTGATACAGGGAGTGTATGCTGAACCAGTTCCCTCGAGGCTGTGTAAAGTCGGGAACCTACATCACATGCAAATCAATGTCAAAATCCTTGCTCCTCCTTAATAGGAAAAAGGAAGATAAAATCCAGCTTTTACCTCATTTGCATGCAAGTAAACTGAGGGGTGACGACTCAAATCACCCAGAAGATCTGGAATAGCCACCTGAATGCCTAGAAAATCCCTACGGGGAACATTAGTAGCAGGAGCTGGAGCCACTACCGGTAAATCCTCCTCCTCGTCCTCGACATCCGATACATCAACCCGGGTAGGACGAATCACCGCCTCCGCCAGACGACGAGATTGTTTAATTGAACGGGGTCTAGGCACTTCAGAAGCCCTCCTCCGCACACATGAAGTGGTCCTACGAGAACTACTCGGCTGATCCGGATCTATAATATCTGGAACACAAGTCTCCAAATCACCTCAAAAAGGGTGTGGTAAATTCTAACCTGGAGCATTTTTATGCATTTTATGACTATATGCATGCATGCATTACTTTAACATACGCCTACAGTAGAGTTAAAAATGTATGTCTACCCAATGCCTAGACTTTTGGAAATTTTTTGCCAGAGTCTCTTTTGTAAATAGGACTATCCACATGCACATAGGCATGACTAGATTGCCATTCAGTAGCACACCTACCCACAGTCATAAACATCCTATAATGTATGAACATACAAAGTCATAGTCCATGACGGTAGATTAAATACCAGGATTGCTTTGCTTACTTACCTTTGCTCATTTGTCCTCATATATGATAAGAAATAACAGAAAAAAGGTGTCAATTTGACTGTTTCAAAAGTTAAATTTTTTTTCACATCATTATGTTCAGCATGGTTTAATACTAACATTTACTATGTTGAATATTTTTTATCAAGACATATGAGCATGCATATTCACTACTATGTGTTTTGACGCATTTCATATAAAAAGTCATTTTCCAACGAATAAAAAATGGAAAAGAAGACATGCATACGTTACCAGGACAGTGTAGAACACTTGCACGGTAACAGAATTTGTAGAAAGACGCCCGAACTCAGCAAATCTGAAGAAAAGCTCTCGGATTTCCTGTGCGGCGTAGCTTGAAAGTGACTTGTGAAAGCCACGTCTGCCTTAAAGGCAACCCAAGGCTGGCCGCAGGTGTACCTAAGGCTGCCACAGGTGTACGTACGGGGTCCCCTACGTGGGGCCCACCCCTAGGCCAAATCAAGAAAAAAGATACTACGCGATTGAGCGGATTTGCCTGAATCCTGGATTTTGTGGACCAAATTACAGGTGTACATGTATTCACCCGGACACAGGTTTACTATACCAATGACCACAACTATTGCAAACTACATTCGGTAATACCTAACGAAGGTCTAATGCCGTTATTTTGGAGTTGCAAATGCCAAACACTAGTCCTCGATGGGGGTGTCACGCATTTTCATCAGTTGATGTACATGTCAATGAAGGTCAAGCAAGATTGATATTACTTCAGCCGATGACAAGTAAACCTATCGAAGCATCGGGAGCCATCCGATGATTTCACCCGTTGATGCACACGTCAACAAAGGTTAAGCAGCTTTGACAGTATTCTCCAGCTGGATCCCATCCGTTGATGAACATGTCAGCGAAGGTTAGGCAATCCTGACAACATAGACTGTTGGCAGTAACTCCGACAGAGCATCCTCATAAGGAAGGACCGATGATGGAATATGTTATACACATCCTCAACAGACAAATCACATCCCCACAGAGTCTCTTGTACATGAGAGATACATCTTCAGTGAAAGTATGTACCAAGGATTAAGGGCTTTGGTGATAATCCTAATGTCAACATCTTGAAAGTTCATGGTAGCTTTGGATCACACGTTTAAATAGTTTATCAAAGTGGTCATGAATAACCATGCTCCTGGTAGAAGTCAAGGGGAGCCGACAATCATCCCACCATGTTGGAGAACAATCCAACAAACCACATACATTTATATCATGCTGCTGTACATTGCATCATGATTATCTTATCACATTTCAAGTGTCTAGTATTCTTTATCCTATCCATGCCATTGCATTACATGAATATGATAAAGAGGGACATCTGTAGCCACTCAAAATTTTTTGCATACCTGTTACTAACATTGCAGGAGGGCAGAATTGTCTTTCAGAGATAACCCTGGAAGAAAGTTCAGTCCTGGAAATAACATCGAAAGTTTTAGTCTCAACCTCGGAGATAACCCCGAGGAATGCAGTTCAAATACCAAAAATCACACCGGAGAAGACCGTTTCATCTCGGAGATAACCCCAAGATACTCAGTCTCAGTCTCAGAAACAACACCGGGAAAGATAGTATCCACCTCGAAGACAACCCCGAGGCATGCATTGCAGTTCCGAAGATAACCCCGGAGATGCTCATTCCAACCCATGCGATCAGCTTCAACACTCGGCAATAGGCCCGAGGCACTCATTCCCCAAGCCTGAAGATAACTTCAGGAGGTCAGGCACACCTCAGAGACAACCCTGAGGGCGGTCAACACCTGCAGTAGCCCAATCTCAGAGATAACCCTGAGCAACGACTGATAAATCAGCTCAAATTGGAGATAACCCCGGTAAGGGGTAGAATCATCATTTTGCCGTCTCGATCCAACATTGCACTATCTCAACAACATTCAGACATATATTCTACACAAAAATATCCTACAAGAACCAAAGAGCTCCAATCCAGAGTAACTACTGCACAATGTCAGGAATAAGCATGTGACTGTTATTTCTATTAACATATAATTTGATTATGATATATATGAATGAATATACAAGTATGCTTGCATCAAAAAAAGCTGTAAAGTCCTTTGATAGATAATAGGAATATATGTACAAGGACTTAGAATGAATTGATCAAATATGTTAGGTTGATCCTACATAAGCAAAATAGCTTTGTAAAGTCCTTAGAAAGAAATGATGTACAAGGACAATAACTATAGAAAGATCAAGCTTATTAGGTTGATCTTATAATGTAATAGATAGGCTTGTCTGATCGTTGAGCACTGCACCAAAAATCGTAGTCTGTCAGGAGAGTCAAGGAAAACTCGAGAGCTATCAAGGCAGAATCGTAGTCTGTAAGATAGTAGATCTAGGAGTTCGTCGACTGCCAGGAGAGACGAGGAAGGATCGTAGTGTATCGAGAAGAACTTCCTCGGAGCCGTAGTCTGCTGAGGAAGTCATGTTCAGAATCGAAGGGACAGCCTGTCTACGATCCGACCGAGCATCTGCCGAAGCCAAGTCAAGAATCGTAGACTACACTCATAGTCGTAGAGTCTACTAATCATATCAGAGGCAGAGATCGTAGTCGAGCTAGATCAGATGAAGACAACGAGCATAAAGACAGAAATCGTAGAGTGTCAAGATCTTATCTCGGAGTCGTAGTGTCTGCATAACCTAAGTTGAATCGTAGAGTGCAGAACTAAGGCTTTAATAGATGTGCTCACAACTGTAAGACCCCGAATTTTATGAAATGAAAGTATTCAATTTTCTTATAATTATTATGTTATTTAGTAAATTATTAAATTGATAAAGGTTAAAGTTAAGGGTGATATTTAAAAATGTTACAAAGTAAGCAAGTTGATATAAAATATTTGTTGTGTCGGGGAATATACGATTGGTCGGGGAATATTCATTTTAACAGAAAATATTTGTACGACGACACAATCATTGGTGGATCCCACAACGAAAGTATTGTCGTAGATAGAAAACGACAGAAATATCTTTTTATAAAAATAACGGCGAAAGTTTTACCGTTAAACTGTTGAACTACCCGGTGGTAAAAGTATAGTAATACGCGTGGTTGCATAGTAGCACACGGTATTGATTATTGATGCTTTCGTAAAAAGCCACTCAGTTTACTCAATTATTACTACAGTAATTATTGCATAGTATCTCACGTTATTTGATTCAATTATTGTCACAGTATCATCTGCATAATATTTTATATTATTAAATCAATAATTGAGACAATAAAGTTATTCATATTATTATTTGTAATATTGACGATGTCTAGAAAGTTCTGTCGAGGAGATGTTTGGTCACCTAATTGCGCGCCAATAGGGAGAAATCCTTATCGGAAAGCCCCCTCTTTCCTGGGAATGATCTGGTTGTTAAATATTGTGAGTTATAATATTAATGATGAATAATTATTGAAGTATTAAGAATGTGTTTATTGAAGATAAGTGAATTACAAAAGTTAGAGGGGAATAATACAAACTTGAAAAACTTTAGGGGTACTAAAGTGTAATAAGTTAAATGAATCTGGACCGTCGATGGTGGTTTTAATAGTAAATCAATCTGGACCGTCGGTGGTGGTTTTAAAAGTAAATCAATCTGGACCGTCGATGGTGGTTTTAAAAGTAAATCAATCTGGACCGTCGATTGTGGTTTTAATAGAAATCAATCTGGACCGTCCGTTCTAATAGTAAATCAATCTGGACTGTTTGTGAATTAGTTACTATTTAGTCATTTCTCCTATAAATAGAAGTTTAAATCTTCTTTCATTCTCACCAATTCACTGAGACTCACAAGAGAAACTATAGAGAGAGAAATTATAGAGAGCAAGAAGAAAAGTATTCTGCTACTTCACTATTACAGTATTCAGTCTTCTACTAAGGTAAGGGATATTATTTGTTGTATTAGTAAGGGGTTTTATTTCTTTCATATTCATAAGGAATACTATTTTTTCGTATTCATCCTTTAATATGTCGGAATAACCTATCTACGCGGATTACATACCGTATGACAGGTGAAAATCCATTTGCAGTTTCGTATGTTATTTCTTTTCATATTTTTAAATCTAAACTTACTATGGTAAGTATTGCTTCTATAATCCCTGAAATTAGTGGGATATCCTTGAATTTTTGCGCTTCATCCACTATTGTTTCATTGGAATATTGATCTGAACTTTCTAAATAAATATCAATATTTTCACCCGGGGTACTATTTAAAGGTTACTATTCACCCAATTACTATTCATTAGAATATTATTCACTTGGGTATTCGGGGCACTTTTCATGCTGGGGTACTATTCACGAGTTACTATTTACGGGTTACTATTCACCTGATTACTATTCACTCAAATATTCTTCATTCGGGTATTTGGAACACTTTTTATGTCGGGGTACTATTCACGGGATACTATTCCCGAAGTACTATTCATAGGGTACTATTTACCAAAAAAATTATTTCTTTTCTATCCAAATTATTTTTGATACATGGATATTATTCTTGAATTTTACTCCACAAAGCAGTATCATGTTGACAATTTGGACATTATTGAATTCTGGATAAATTAAATTATAAATATTTAAAATTTACCCTATCCTTTCATTTAATTGAATTCTTATATCATTGTCATCATCCTCATGCTTATATTGTGATGAAAGTCATCTTTGGCTTACGTGCATAGATGGACTGTTGATTAGTATGATTATGACCAGGGATCATTTGGTATAATCATAACCCATAATGTTATAAATGATATGGTAAATGTCCTCATTGGCCTGTAGTGCATTGAGGGACATTAGTTGGTATGATTATGACCAATATTTATTCGGTATAATCATGACCATTGATGATTACATGAATATCCTTGGCCCGTAATGCAGGGATGATTCGATGATGTGGTTTATTTATTAAGCTGAGTCTCAGCGATAAAGTTGATGAAAACCTTTTTAAATCATAGAAGATAGTAGATATCATGCTCTGCTTGACTCTTCTAATGGATTGCTTGTTCCGCTGCAGTTAAACTTGTTGTCTATTATATTCTATCAATTTAACATTGTTGAAGGCTAACAATAACTTATTCTGCATTATCTTAGTCATAATATTTCTTACTGGGCTAGTTGAGCTCGCCCTTTTGCTTTCATTATTCTCTTCAGGAAATGAGAACATAGCCGGGACTAGTCGGGGAATGGAGTGATGGTCCGAGATGGTTGTTTTAGTAATCCTCACTATTTAATATGATAATAAATGTAATGATGATTGAATTTGAGTTTGGATATTGTCTATGAGACAATATTCGTGTAAAAACTCTCAGCTCTTGTTGTATAATTAAGTTTGTATTTGTATTCTATACCATGTATTTGGCAACCCAAGATGGATGATGTATACCTGTTTTGGGGGCGTCACAACAACGCCAAGGTAAAATCATAGAGCAAACACGATTCTCAGCAAATGAGCACTCCCAGAATATCCAAAGTATGAAGCCTGTCTAAGCTGCAAAGTTACATCTAACTTGAAGAAAAACAGAGAGCACTCAACGAATGGCATGCAAGATAATAAAAGATCTAAGCACCAACCCAATTAGCATATAGATTGAGTTGTGAAGCCATTCAAGTTGAAGTCTTCCACAAGTTGATCAGAAGAAGACTTCAATCAAAGTAATTGACTAAGGAAAATCAGCTAGTGTAGTTGCTGTCAAGAAAATAGTAGACAACGATCTTGGAAGAAACCAGGATCGTAGTGTTTGCCAAACAAAGAAGGAACTAATGGAGTGTACACAAAGATACTGGTCAACCTATGAAGAACAAGGCTAAAGTGATTAAGCATTGGGTCAGTCCATTGATGATAAGTGAAAGGGAGATCACAAAGAGAAAGAGAGCTGGGCATGCCACAAATCTGAAGTGTCTTACTATTCAGAAGGGGCCAGAACAAGGAGTCAAGCCATCAGTATCTGAGAGCAGTCGAGGCAAACATAAGTGTTAAAGCACTGCACAAGAAAAGGAAGAGGTGTTATACATTGAAGATTTAATAAACACTCTTCAAGATTGTAGTGTTGTCTCTACCTGTCAATGAGCAACATTCAACATGACACTACGATCAGGTCCAAGAAGATATGCATCAGAATCGTAGAGTTTGGTCATCTGAAGGTTGAAGCATTGGCAACAGTTCAATCTGAAGATTGATATTTGAACAGAGCTTATTGAGAGCATCGATGTAAAAGGATAACTTCTGATCGAGAAATCAAAAGGAGGAAATAAAGTTGACTACCTGCCTGATATGGAAAGGTGACAACTCTAAGGCGGTAGGTAAGGTGGCAGATTGCTGTGTCAGTAAAGTCATAACGGAGCTGTCACGTCACATCAAGCAGTCTACACCAAATAACTCGAGATCTGCGAAGCATTTCAAAGGGCTTTCAACGGCTATATACCAACAGGAAGATTGGGAAGGAGTATATATAAGTCAGAGCTTCAAAGATCAAAAGTTGCTGATGATTGCTAAGTTTCAGAATTGTTGAGTTGTTGGAATGTTATTGTTAACTCTACGAGTTCCACCAGAGTTAAACAGAACAAATCTCAGTGATAGTGAGACTACAAAGGTGGAAGTGAAGCTGCTTTGAAAAAGGATTTGAACAGACTAAAGCTTCACTCAACAAAGATGAGAATGCCACTGAAGATGGTAGCTAAGCTGAGAGCCGAAAAAGCCAAGAAGATAGCATTCAAAAAAGTGGCAGAGTACAAAGAAGATCAAGAGAGCCACTCTACAGATCACCATAAACCAAAAGCTGAAAAAGAACAGATGCATAATCATGTCTGCAAAACATTCAAGAAGGGTTCAGGGATTGCTAAGTGCCGACGAAGTCTACCAAAAGCTCAGAGACTTAGCAAATCCAGATGGTGATGGTGCACAGCTGACATCAGATGAAGATGAGCAGAAAAGAGTGAAGATCAGCTGCACTAGAAAAGATGTGGTCTAGACTCGAAGTAGAATGGAAAGAGGACCATGCCAAGCTGCTAAGTACAGAAGATGTTCAAGCTTAAAGACATCTTAGTAGCTCAACACCACCACCAACAACAACTACAACTACAAGAAGCCAGGGCCTGAGCGGTCCTTGTCCGGAGGGACTAAATGAAGTTCCAAGCCTGCTGGGCTTGAAGAGTTCCTAGGGAACTAGAGGAGTTCCAAGGCTACTAGCGTTGAAGGAAATTCTGCTAGTTGAAAGCAGAAGAGTTGATTAGGAGCTTGAGTCTCTGAACCACTTAAAACTCCTTATGTCTTTTACTTTATGTCATTTACATTATGCACTTAACAGCTATAACTGCTATGTATGTATTAACTACTTACCACTGAACTAACTCTAAGAATATTGTATGTATGATTATGAATATATCAATGAAGGGGATCTTTTACTTATTCCGCTATGCCTGAAAAGATTCTTATGTTTGTCATATGCTAATTCATTAGCAATACAAAATAAACGAGAAAAGTATTTGAAAATAAAAAGGATCTATTCAACCCTCCTTCTAGATCTATTGTGTGCCTATTAGGAACTAATAATTGGTATCAGAGCAGGTTCTCATGCTATATTCAAAAGCTAATTGCTTTGAGTCTGATCCTAGGCATAGACATTGTTCTAAACTTATTTTAGTAGTAAGTCACTTGTAAATGCAGATAAGCTCACATGTTGTAAATATTGTGTATAGGTAGATGTGTATATACACCTGAAGCTGCTCAAATTGGTCCATGTTCTTACATACCATGACAAAAAGACCAATCCTTGGCCACAGTCAATCTTGCAGTTTGAAGACCAGACGAGGAATCTCAAGAGACATCAACAGCAAAGAGTCAAACCTCCACCAGCCTAGAAGATGAAAAGGCAATACATGCTAAGAAGTGCTTATCCATAGAAGAAAGAAGAACTTCTCAAATATGTATTTGGCCAACCAGCAACTGGATGTGAACCTTGTGGACTCAAGGATGTCAAAGAACTAAAGATGCCAAGATTCTCTTAGCTTACATCTTCAAGACCATGACTGATTGATTGAAGGACAACTGGAGCAACAAACTGTCAGGAGTAAATGAAAAACTATGCACATCAATACCTAACCTCAGTATATCTAAGTTAAATGATTGTTAAGAAACTATCAGTAGAAAGGTACGGTTCCTCACTAATATAAATGTGTACATCATGTTACACCTCCTTATGCACTATTACAGTATTCTTTCAAGAAATCATACTCTACCTAAAAAGGTGAAGAGAGAAAGTACACTGAGGTTGGTAACTCAAATGCTTACAAACTTTCTCTCTATCCAAATTTTAGGTTGAAGATGACATCTTGAAAGAAATCTGAAATAGGTCATAAGAATATCAAGGTTTAAATTAATCATATGTGGAATAATCTTTGTTGATGGGTTAGTGTATATATTCAAACCTATGTTCTAAGTTTTTGATAACACATAGAGTATGATCAGTTCTACAAGAGTATCTTAAAGATTTGTAGAAACTGATCACCTCCATGAATCGACCAAATACAAATAAGTGATAGAGTTGATTCTTACTCTGTGAATATTTAAACTCTGTGAACTTAACTAAGCAAATGATGAAACTATTAAAGAGAAATAGTGGTTTGTTAAAATGATTAATCTTACACACACTCATCATCATGCATCTTAAAATGTCATATCTAAATTGAATATATGCATGAATATTGTCAGGAATAAGCATATGAATGTTATTCCTATTTACATATGATTTGATTATGATATATATGAATGAATATGCAAGTATGTTTGCATCAAGAAAAGCTGTAAAGTCCTTTGATAGATAATAGAAACATATGTATAAGGACTTAGAATGAATTAATCAAATGTGTTAGGTTGATCCTACATAAGCAAAACAGCTTTGTAAAGTCCTTAAAAAGAAATGATGTACAAGGACTATAAATATAGAAAGATCAAGCATGTTAGGTTGATCTTATGATGTAATAGATAGGCTTGTCTGATCATCGAGCACTGCACCAGAAATCGTAGTCTGCCAGGAGAGTGAAGGAAAACTCGAGAACTGTCGAGGCAAAATCGTTGTCTGCAAGATAGTAGATCTCGGAGTTCGTAGACTGCCAGGAGAGACGAGGAAGGATCGTAGTGTGTCGAGAAGAACTTCCTCGGAGCCGAAGTCTGCTGAGGAAGCCATGTTTAGAATCGTAGAGACAGCCTGCCTACGAGCCGATCGAGCATTTACCAAAGCCAAGTCAGAGATCGTAGACTACACTCTGAGTTCGTAGAGTCTACTGATCATATCAAAGGTAGAGATCGTAGTCAAGCAAGATAAGATGAAGACATCATGCACAAGGCAGAAATCGTAGAGTGTCAAGAACTGATCTCGGAGTTGTAGTGTTTGCACAACCGAAGCTAAATCATAGAGTGCAGAACTAAGATCTGAACGGATGTGCTCACAATGCCAAGGCAGAATCGTAGAGCTAATACGATTCTCAACAAATGAGCACTCCCAGAATATCCAAAGGAATGAAGCCTCTGGTTGGCACTGCAAAGATACATCCCACCTGAAGGAAACCAGAGAGCACTCAACAAATGGCATGTAAGCTAACAGAAGATCTAAGCACCAACCCAATCAACATCCAGATTGAGTTATGAAGTCATTCGAGATGAAGTCTTCCACAAGTTGATCCAAGAAGACTTCAGTAGCTAACTAAGGGAAGTCAGCAAGTGCAGTAGCTGTCAAGTGAATAGAAGACAACGATCTTGTAAGCATTCAAGATCGTAGTGTTTGCTAAATAAAGAAAGAGCTGATGGAGTGTACACAGTGATACTGGTCAGCCTCTGAAGATCAAGACTAAAGTGATTAAGCTTTGGTTCAGTCCATTGATGATAAGTGAACGGGAGATCACAAGGAGAAAGCGAGCTGGACGCGCCACAATTCTGAAGTGTCTTACTATTCAGAAGGAGCAAGAGTAAGAAGTCAAGCCATCAGTATCTGAGAATAATCAAAGCAAACAAAAGTGTTAAAGCACTGCATAGTGAGAAGGAAGAGGTGTTCTATATTGAAAATCCAATCAACACTCTTCAGGATCGTAGTGTTGACTCTACCAGTCTATGAGCTTCAACAAGACACTACGATCTGGTCCATGGAGACGTGCATCAGAATCGTAGAGTTTGAAATAGCTGAAGATTGAAGCATTGGCAACAGTTTAATCTGGAGGATGATATTCGGACAAGATCTTATAGAGAGCATCGATGCAAAAGGACAACCTCTGATCTAGAAATCCGAAGGATGAAATAAAGTCTTCACCCTGCCCAAGACATCAGAGTGACATCTCTGACGGGGTAGGTGAAATAGTAGATTGCAGTGTCAGAAAGTCAGAAAAGGAGATGTCATGTCACATCTGCAGTCTACCTCAAGCAACTCGAGATCTATGAAGAAATTTAAATAGCTTTCAACGGCTACTTTCCAACGGGAGTATTAGGAAGGAGTATAAATCAGATAGAGCTTCAAAGATCAAAGGTTGTGGGAGTTGCCGAGTTTGGAGTATTGGTGGACTGATCTAAACCACATAATGAGTCCGAAGGCTCACTCTACAATCCACCAAGAACACTTAGAGACAGAAGAAGAAAGAAGTAGAAGTGAGAGTTCTACTACATGAAGAGTGTTCTGAACTACCGAGAGAAAGAAGAGCATCATGTCATCTTGATGTCCATCATGGGAAGACTCTAAGTACCATAGAGAAAAGCTCACAGTCATCCTAGCAAGTCCATCATGAGAAGGCATCAAGTATCAAGAAGGGAGATCACAAACGCCATCATGGTCGCAAGCATGAGAAACTTTCTAAGTACCTAGTAGAAGAGCTTACAGTCATCTTAGAGACCCATCATGTGTAGCCATCATGTATCAAGAGGAATGATCTTCAAGGCAGTTCATCAAGGGATCATCCTAAGTGTTTGAGTTACCAAAGAAGCTGAGCATCATGCAATACTCAACTACACTTCAAGGGTGATCACGCCAAGCTGCTAAGTATAGAAGATGTTCAGATCATGAAGAGATCTTAGCAGCTCAACACCAACTCCAACAAACAAACAAACAACTCAACAAGAAGCCAGGGCCTGAGGGGTCCTTGTCCGGAGGGACTAAATGAAGTCAGGGCCTGAGGGGTCCTTGTTCAGAGGGACTAAATGAAGTTCTAAGCCTGCTGGGCTTGAAGAGTTCCTAGGGAACTAGAGGAGTTCCATGGCTGCCGGCCTTGAAGAGTTCTTAGTGAACTAGAGTCCCAAGGCTGCTGGCCTTGAAGGAATCTTAGTGATTCAGGGTGCTGCCCTTCCTTAGTGGAAATCCTGCTAGTTGAAAGCAGAAGAGTGGATTAAGAGCTTGAGTCTCTGAACCACTTAAAAACCCTTTATGTCTTTTATTTTATGTCATTTACATTATGTACACTAACTGCTATAACTGCTATGTATGTTTTAACTGCTTACAACTGAACTAACTCTACGAACAATGTATGTGTGATTATGAATATATCAATGAAGGGGATCTTTTACTTATTTCGTTGTGCTTGAAAAGATTCTTATATTTGTCATATGCTAATTTAATAGCAATACAAAATAAACGAGAAAAGTATTTGAAAATAAAAAGGATCTATTCAACCCCCCTTCTAGATCTATATTGTGCCTACTGGGAACTAACAAATGGTATCAGAGCAGGTTCTCATGCTTTATTCAAAAGCTAATCGCTTTGAGTCTGATCCTAGGCATAAATTTTGTTGTAAACTTAGTTTAGTAGTAAGTAACTTGTTATATGCAGATGAGCTCACACGTTAGAAATACTGTGTACAGGTAAATGTGTATATACACCTGAAGCTGCTCAGATTGGTCCATGTTCTCGATTGTTATATCAATAACCCAAAATCGTGGTGCAGGAGGACACCACGATTACAACAAAAGCAATTGTCTAAAGTTGGCATAGGACCTTCCCACCAGAAAAGGTAAAGTGAGATATCAGTGCAAGCCACTTCTAAAGTATTTCATCTGAAAAGTGCCTCAGGGACAAACCTGACCCTTAGTTCACTCTAAGAGATTGGCCCTTCCTGAGCTACCCTGACCCAAATGGATTTCTTGATCAAGTTCATCTCAAGGACCAAGACAGTCAACGATCGTAGAGTCGAGGTTGAAGAGAACTCCACGATCGCAGTGCAACCTCAGCTATCGTAGAAGCAGAGTCGACGATCGCAATCCTGCCAGAGGATACTCTAGCTCACAAGCACTACTACAAAATAGTAAATAGACAACGCTTAAACCACAACGTTTTTTATAAAAACGTTGTGGTATTTATTTTCACAACGTTTTTTTAAGATATATATGCAAAAACGTTATCTATTTAAAAGGGCATTTTTTGATTTTAACTAGATAACATTTTTTTTAAAAACGTTATCTATCTACTTAAACACAGAGCAAAAAAAAGACTCGAGAATGAAACACCGAGCAAAAAAAGAAGACATGGAGCAAAATCGGCTACCACTGTATTCTGTTTCCTACCAGCTACCAGCTATTCTTTCTTCTAAATCCCTAAACCACCCATTTAGTAGATTCAGATCTTCTTCATCAAAAACCCACTTCTCGCAAGCCGCCTCATCATAAGGTGAGGAAACCCGGCCTTCCGGCTTCCGGAGTTCGATTGAAGAGGGACGGAACTCCCGTGGGTAAACACATCTATTAGCATACCTCCAAGTCCACATCTATTACCATACCTCCAAGTCTCAGTCTGACATCGTTTCTCAAGTCTCTAGTGGGTAAGAGGAGTAGACCGATCTCCAAGGTGCATGTGGGTAATTCTCTTCATCTTATTTCTTCTCTTCGTCAAATAGGAAGAACCCTAGTCTCCAATACCTTGCCATCACAAGTCAAATTTGTGTTAATTTTGGGATTTTGAAGTAAAATTTTGGAATGATTAAGCTTTCATGTTGCAGGCGATTAAGTTTTTCATCATTTTCCCAATTATTGTTATCGTATTTTTGCAAGTAGTCGCCGAATTTGGTCCTGCACAAAGAGTACACCGTGACCGATGGTCAGAGCCGCC
Organism: Panax notoginseng; assembly: GCA_016801055.1. Classification (NCBI taxonomy): domain Eukaryota; kingdom Viridiplantae; phylum Streptophyta; class Magnoliopsida; order Apiales; family Araliaceae; genus Panax; species Panax notoginseng. Next base: position 101,326,308 of record CM029016.1, read on the forward strand.
GAAAAATTCATCCGGTGTGAGAATCAGTAGGCATTCAACCGTATACAGAGGTTTATTAGGACCAAATCCGGTGACATCTTGCTTGGCAAAATACGGCATCAACACCACTAATTTTCTCTCTCCAAAAATTACAGAAACATGAGTCAGTCGGAGTATATGGAAAGCTCACTTCCGGACGATATTGCCCTCAAATTGGTTTCATTCCTTCAGGTTCTTTTCTTGTTGTAATTAATTATTTCAAAATTTTGCTGTTTATATTTTTTTCTTAAATTTTATTTGTCCGATGAAATGATTTTGTTTTTCTCTTTCTGGGTTATTTTTTGATGATTTAATTTGAAGGTATCAGATGTGTGTTCACTTGGTAGTTTCTCCAAATTTTAGATCTGCTCTAAATTTGTGTATAATTTTCCCCTGGTCCACATTTACATTGCTTTGTTCTGTTAACACTTGAGTTTTTTGGTACAACTGTTAATGGAGTTCACTATAAGAAATAGTGTACAAATGTTGCCAAAACCAAAATGACTCTTACAGAGAGGCAAATGATGCAGTGGCATTTTGCACCTCTCACTTCTACACTTGTATTCCAGTGTTTGGTGCTTGACAATAGGTATACCCCTGAGCAATAGATAAATTTTTTTGTTCTTGAGGGTTTCAACCTGAAGAGCTGGAAAGAAGGAAGTACATAAGTATGTAACTATTATGTTTTTGTGTCCGTGCCACCAAGTTAAAATAAAATCATAGGCGTTGTAATTGCATCTTTTCCACTTTCATTGGAATTGGATTGTGAAAAGTTTTTCCCTGTCAATGCTTCAGCTGGGGGAAAATTACGTAAATTGATCTTGTGGGACTTCCCTTGTTATTTATTGTGATTTTAATTTTTCTAACATTTTAAATTCTAGAGCATCTGCTAATGGCATAAAGTAGTCAACAAGCTGAGACCGGCAAAGTATCCTTTGTTTTTCTTTTATTGGCATGGTGTAAGCATTTGCGAAAACCCTGCAGCGAAATTTTATTGGGGTGCAATTGGATGGAAGTCAGCATGTTGAGCCACTTCACAATTGTATACCGGAGACTACTGCAAAAGAGAGCGCAAAACTGGTCTCAACTCCTCACAACTTTTTTTGTTGTTGTTGTTAAGTAGTAAAAGCGTGTTCTTTTTATTACAATATTCATATGTATTCTTTGTCCAATTTCAGGTGAAAGAAACCGCAGAAAATGTTGATGAAGCAGTTAGAGAGCTTCCAGATGCTAATTCAGTAATGATTTTTATTTCAAGGAGTTGATAAAATTAATTTGAACCAATCTTTAATGGAGAAGACTAAGGTATGTGTTACATGAGGTGCTAGATATATAGGGTCATGGCTAGTTAAGAAACTCTTGGACAAGGGCTACATTGTTCATGCTACTTTAAGGAGCTTAGGTCTCTCCATCTCTAGCTCACTATATATACATATACATATACATATTGTTTATGAAACTTTATGATGTTGTTTGATTGTTGTTTCAGATGACACAATTAAAGTAGGCCTTCTTACGTCGCTGCCTAATGCGGACAACGGATTAGTATTAATCAAAATAGATATATGCAACCCTACTGAATTTGAAGCTGCAATTAAGGGTTCCCATTTTGTTTTTCACGTGGCCACCCCCATGCTCCACACTCACAACTCTCAGGTAAACACGTACTCTGTCCTATGTTTTATTTTTTGTTGAGGAGTTTGGCCTGAAGCAGATGTGGAAGAGTCCAAATGGGACAATTAGGAACATTTTAAATGGTCAGTGACTTGTTTCACTTTGTAAGTTTCAAAGTTACTGCTTCACATAATATGGTTGACTGTTGATGGCTCATTATAATTCTGTGTGTGCGACTGCTAAAGGCACCTAGTTATATACTAGGTGTTATTAGGTGTTGTTAATTAGATTGTATATTCTTTGCTTGTGAAAATGCTTGAACTAATAGATCATGGAGATTTAGATTTCAAACCTTTTGGTTTCAATAATGTTTTATTGGTTGAGTTACGAAAAACATAGTAACTGTATGCATTCATGTCCAGATGTTGTGTCAATTCCAAAAACCAATGAGAATTTACGTCTTCTTTATGATACAAAGGGCTGATTCCGTCTGCACTCAGTTAGAGATGAAGAGGCAAAGGTTGGTTGCATTCTATATTCAGCAATGTTTTGATAATTTATTAGCTTTTAGAAACTAATACACGCGAGTACTATTGTTACCTTCTATTTTTGTGGATGTTGTTGCATCTTTTAAAATGCAAGCAAACTGAACCCGACGATAGCTTTAATAAGGTTTCATTGTTCAACAGCTGTTATAGTCGGTAGTCACATGCTTTTTATGAATAATTTTTTATAGCTGAGATGATATTTAATTAAGGAAGGCAGTAAACTTTGATGAAAGTTTAGTGGTTTACTTCTTTTGCCAATATTTTGGATATTTCTCCCCCGAACTTCATAGCTAATAAATGCAAAGTCCTGATTTCTATTTATTGGTTGGCTTTAATTCATATTTATTTTAGTAGCATTGATGCAGATTCTGCTTTATTTGATATTTCTAAGTTCTAATTTATATATGTGTTACCTTCTTTCAGTTTAAGCTTTGCAAGGTCCGCTCCGTACAATTTGGGCAGAAAGGGATTCCATACATCAACACATGATGTTATTGCTGAATTTGCACTAATTCTATAATTCAGTGCAACTGCTCGATGGCAGGAAGTAATTTCTGGTGCTTTGTTAGCAAGAAGGTCTGAAGAAAAGTTATACTGCATTTGAACATAATATCTCTCTAAAGGTGTGTGGACTCTTAGGGCATGAAACTGTAATGCTTCCTTTTTTGTTGTTGACAAAGTTCAATTGTATTTCCCCACTTTTCAGCTATAAATTAACGTTGTGTTTGCACCTGAAGCCATTTAGGAATCCCATGGTGTGGACATTTTCGCAATGAGTCTTTAAATCTCTCCCATGCTTCATATAGTGATTCTGAATCGTACTGAACGAAAGAGAAGATATCGTTCCGCAACTTTGCTGTTTTTGCAGGCGGGAAAAACTTTGCAAGAAATTTCTGAGCTAGGTCGTTCCATGTAGTAATCGAGCCTGGTGGTAGTGAATGGAGCCAACTCTTAGCCTTATCTCTGAGAGTAAATGGAAACAGCCTTAGCCTTATTGCATCCTTTGACACATTATTCTATAAAGTTGACTATGTGATCGTTCGGATCATCATTCGGTAACCCTCCAAACTGACATGAATTTTGAATCATCTGTATTGTCCCCGGTTTTATCTCAAAACTTGTAGCAGTAATGGCAGGCCTCGTAATACTCGACTGAATTTCAGTAACTCGCGGCGTAGCATAATCCTGCAGTGCTTTTTGCTCTTCTTCAGCCATAGTATCTTTCTTATCAAGTGCCTCTTTGGTTTCTTTAACCCACTGACGCAACCACTGAAACCTTTTTTCGATGTCGTCCTCGTAAGGAAATAAATCTGGCTTCTTCGATCGCGTTTGCATACACTAGTCAAGAGCACCTGAATAGAACAGAAAAGAAAACGTTTAAATTAAGATTAATTCTATCAAAATCAATAATGACAAAATATTAAACTAATCTCCCCGGCAACGGCGCCAAAAACTTGTTGCCTAATTTTTTCATAGCACTTTAACACGCAAGTATACGCGTTCAATTGTAATATTCAGCAAGCAAGGATATCGTTCCCACGAGGAAACCGACTAATATTTATCAATTACTAATTTCAATGCAATTAATCCTATTTTAAACTACGAAATATTGTTTATGATTTGAAAATTAAACTTAACAAAACTAATAATTAAAATAAGAATTTCACAAGAATAACTGCAAATTTAACAGATTAAGATTACAACTTCCCTTAGTATTTCATGTAAACCAATTTACTTCCCATTTAAATCAATTAATTAATATGAATCATTATCCAAGAATGCTTTATAGAATTCACACACTTTTTCCAAAACACGTGAACAAATCCTCCTAACTCCAATCCTTAAGACACAGAATTACAAGGAACACCCCAGTTAATCAACTCACTATATTCCTATGTGAATCAAGTTAATTAGGGTTTAACGCATAAATTCTTTCAATGGATACAAAGGACACATATGTATATTCCTATCCTACATGCTAATCATATTAACCCTATTCAGATTATATGAACAGATGTTATCATATCCAGATCTCAATCTATACTCCATCTTCCAATTTTATATAGATTATCACAGTAATTGTTGGCCAAACAATTAATCAATAAGCAAAAGATATAATAAATAACTCAATAAAAACCAACTTTCAATCAATGGGAAGATTTAATTTAAACTACATACCAAGTTCCGTTGCAATCTTAATAAAAATTTAGTTCGTGATAATAATAAAGAAAAACATCATCCAGATTAATAATCCAAACATTCCAGATAATTACAAAAGATAAAACTAGAGAAGAGAAGAAGAAACTCTGAATTTGCTCCAATAATCTCTCTTTGATCTTCAGCCCTTGCAATTCTCCTTCGTGTTTTCCTTTGTTGTTCTCTCTGCAAATCTCTTGAAAAATTAAGTGATACGTCTTTTCTAAAGTCTTCTCATATTTGTATTGGTCTCCACCCTCTTTTAGATTCCTTTTTGGCTTCAAAAACCCATTTAGCAGTAGAAAAATCCTTCTTCAGCCGCACATGAGCGCCTAGGTGCTCAACCCAGGCCATTTCCAAGCGCCTAGGCGCTTGACCAGGACCGTATATTTACAAAAATGCCACTCAGCTCTAATTTTAATGAATTTTGACATTTTTCTTCTCCCAAATGACCAATTTGTCCCTCCAGCTCCAACCTATAAGAAATAAACACAAAACACATAAAAAGATACTAAAAAAAATTAAAGATAACAATAATTAAGTTTAATAATATCGGATTCATAGGTATAAAACCTACTCATCAGCCATCTCTCATAGACTCCTCTAAATCATATACCCATATTCCTCGAACTATTCAAATGGAAGATTGGCGAGTAATCATTGGCATTCAGCTCGGAACCAAGTCATTTGAGAAATCCAAAAAGAAGTTCAGAGACATTCTTGAACTTGTAAAGAAAGTTGGATTCTCAGAATGTCTTGAGGCAAGCACTCGAGTATATGTTGACCTGGTCGTGGAGTTCTACTCAAATGCTTCTATAAACTCCGGAACCCTTTTTACCAAGGTCAAAGGTCAGTCTCTAAAGCTGAAATCTTCTGACCTCAATCAATGCTTAGGCTTTCCTGACCAAGGATTAAAGAGCCTTGATGATATCGATACAGAACAAGCAAAGGAGATCATGGGGTACCAAGGAAACCCTAGTCTGAAGGACATGAAGAAGAAGGAGTTTCCAGAGGAGTTCGAGTTCCTTGCTGAGATAGTGGTCAAATGTATTCTATGCAAGGATACTACACATGACACTGTACTTGATCAACAGTTAAAAATCATGTCAGCTATAGTTCTGAAGAAACGAATCAACTTTGGAGTTATCCTGTTTGATCAAATCTCCAAATGGGTAGAAAAAGCTGAGTTGAAGAAGTCCACAGAAAAACCCCTGACAAAGGTGTTTCATGGAAGACTACTAAGCATTGTGATGAAGAAGAAGCTAGGAGGAAGAATCAAGGATGATGAGGGAGAACCTCTTAATGTTCACAAAGTAATGTCTCCACAACTATTTGTGAATTGGAAGAAAAATCCCAAGGAGAACAGAAGGCTGACAACTGGGAGAAGTAGCAAGGTCTCTACAAAGAAGAGGAAGGAAAAAGAGGTAGAGAGTTCTGAGTCTGGTGACTCTGTTCCAACGGCAATCACACCAGCCAGAAAGAAATCCAAAGGTGTGAGGAAAGTTGAGTCTTTGCCAAGAAGTCTCTCCACAGAAGACAAGGTTGAAGATGAAAAGGTCTTAACTACAGAAACCACCAAGAGGAGAAGCAATAGACTGCTTCAAAGGCCATCATGAAAGAAAGCTAAGGTGGCAAACAAACCAGCCTCAGTTTCCCAAGACAGTACATCTGATGAAGAAAAGGACGTAGAGTCAGTAGAAGAAAAAGGAACTGATAATGTCAAGGCTGAGTCCTCATAGACCAAATCCAGCAATGAAGGTGAAGCTAGATTAATGGAAGAAAATGTAGCATCTGCTGATGAAGAAGAATGCACAAGCCCTCAAAGCATTCACTCTGATGATAAAGAGAAGATACAAGCAGACCCAACTCCATCCCCAACTGCAAATGCCCCAACAAGTCCAAATGATGGGTCAAATGATGTTGTTTCAGAAGAAGAAGAACATGCCCCTTCAAATCCTGAAAGCCCACAAGATGGCTCAAAAGGTGATGAGTCTAAAGAAGAAGGGCATGTCCCTGCTAGTGCTGAACCTCAAGGAAGTTCGTCTGATGATCCAAGGGCCTAAGAATCTGAAGAAGAAGAAGAGTCTGACTCTCCCATAGCTGAACCCCCAAGGAAAAGGAAAAGCTACAGATTACTTGCTCAATTTGCCTCCAAGAAGAAAAGTGATCACTCTACTGCAGTCATTGAAGTAAGTGATGATGAATCTAAATCAAAGGAAGAAAGTGTTGAAGACGGGACCAGTAGTGAAGAAGATGAATCCAAGGAAGATTTTGTTGAAGAAGGTTCTGGTAATGAAATTCAGCAAGAAGGATTCTCTGTTGAATCAAATGAGAGAAGTCAGCATGATACAAGCTCAGAATGTGATGGAATGGTGAATGATGATAAAATGGAAAAAGATTTCAGTTCAGTAAATCAGGAATCAGAGAAACCAGCAGACTATCCTATCATCTCTCCAGTAAGGATTAACATGAGAATAGTGGTGGAAGTCTCAAATGATACACTAAAAGTACTTCCAGAAATTCCAAGACTAGAGCTGGTGGCTCAGAACTTTCCAAGGGTGAAGAGTTCTGCAACAATGATGATCAAAGACCAGCCTCACTACAAAGTCTACAGACATGCTGGCAACCATTATATTCCTTATGATCGTAGAGTGGACTCTGAAGGAAGAAGGATTATGGCCAAGGAGATAATCGTAGAGTCTATTCAATCTACCATTAATGGTGCTCAAGTCCAAAATGAGGAGCCTTCTTCTGCCCAAGCACAGCTTTCTGACATTCCTTCATCCTCAAATGGCGATTGGTACTCAACGATTGCTCAGATTCTCAAAGCCTTCGAAAATCTGTCCAAAGATGAAAATCGTAGAGTCCAATCTGATGCTCAACAAGGGGTTACTCAACCAAATGATCAAATATCTGTGGAGAAGGAGCTGATGAAAAACTCTGATGAACTGATTGAGAAAATATATCTATTCACTGAAGAGCTAAAGAAGCTAACGACAACAGAAGATAACTCAGTTCAAGAGAGACTCCAAGCAACGATGGCTGATGTATCTCTCAAAATCAGAGAAAGAGATCACATCTATCTAAAGGCCATGAATGATCAGAAGGCAGATGCACTACAAGCGAAGAAGGTAAATGAAGAACAACTCCAAGTCCTCTCTAACAAGATTGACAACATAAATCAGTCTTTCTTAATGCAACTTGAACTAGGCCAACAGGAACTCAAGTTTGAAGTTACTAACTCCTCCTACCTGATGGAGCAGCTTATGTCCAACATGGAGCAGCTCTCTCAAGCGATTAATGAAAAAAAAGGGGGAGAAAAAGAGGCACAGAAAGAGGCAGAGCAAGAGGCATTCAAGAAAGAGCAAGAAGATCAAACAAGAGAAGAAGTCAAAGAAGTAGACAGCAGAAGAAGAGGCAGAGTCATCATTTGAGGGGGACCCAAAGAATGATGAGCCTATGCATGCCGAAGCCGAAGGGGAGCCGGAAGGAGAAGACAAGCATACATCTGAGGGGGAGCAAAGCAAAGCAGGAAAGTCAACATCCCAGGGGGAGCAGGAGCAAAGAAATCAAACAGATGAATAGCTGATCAACCGACATCCTGGAAGCATACATAGAGCCAAAGAGGTACATCTCTAACTAGTTAGGTATGTTCTAGATCCAAAATGTAAAATGTCAGTGTATTATATTTTATATCATTATAAATGACATTCATGATTATCTATTTTAGAGATACATCTGCTCACTGTATATAAGATTCATTCAAAACATGCATATGCACTTATTATTTTTGTCATAATCAAATAGGGGGAGATTGTCAGGAATAAGCATGTGAATGTTATTCCTATTTACATATGATTTGATTATGATATATATGAATGAATATGCAAGTATGCTTGCATCAAAAAAAGATGTAAAGTCCTTTGATAGATAATAGAAACATATGTATAAGGACTTAGAATGAATTGATCAAATGTGTTAGGTTGATCATACATAAGCAAAACAGCTTTGTAAAGTCCTTAAAAAGAAATGATGTACAAGGACTATAAATATAGAAAGATCAAACATGTTAGGTTGATCTTATGATGTAATAGATAGGCTTGTCTGATAGTCGAGCACTGCACCAGAAATCGTAGTCTGCCAGGAGAGTCAAGGAAAACTCAAGAGCTGTCGAGGCAGAATTGTAGTCTGCAAAATAGTAGATCTTGGAGTTCGTAGACTGCCAGGAGAGACAAGGAAGGATCGTAGTATGTCGAAAAGAACTTCCTCAGAGCCGAAGTCTGCTGAGGAAGTCATGTTCATAATCGTAGAGACAGCCTGCCTACGAGCCGACCGAGCATCTGCCAAAGCCAAGTCAGAGATCGTAGACTACACTCTAAGTTTGTAGAGTCTATTGATCATATCAAAGGTAGAGATCGTAGTCGTGCAAGATCAGCTGAAGACATCATGCACAAGGCAGAAATCGTAGAGTGTCAAGATCTGATCTCGGAGTCGTAGTGTCTGCACAACCGAAGCTAAATCGCAGAGTGCAGAACTAAGATCTCAACGGATGTGCTCACAATGCCAAGGCAGAATAGTATAGCTAATACGATTCTGAACAAATGAGCACTCCCAGAATATCCAAAGGAATGAAGCCTCTGGTTGGCACTGCAAAGATACATCCCACCTGAAGGAAACCAGAGAGCACTCAACAAATGGCATGCAAGCTAACAGAAGATCTAAGCACCAACCCAATCAACATCCAGATTGAGTTGTGAAGCCATTCGAGATGAAGTTTTCCACAAGTTGATTCAAGAAGACTTCAGTAGCTGACTAAGGAAAGTCAGCAAGTGCAGTAGCTGTCAAGTGAACAAAAGACAATGATCTTGGAAGCATTCAAGATCGTAGTGTTTGCCAAATAAAGAAAGAACTGATGGAGTGTACACAGTGATACTGGTCAGCCTCTGAAGATCAAGACTAAAGTGATTAAACTTTGGGTCAGTCCATTGATGATATAAGTGAACAGGAGATCACAAGGAGAAAGCGAGCTGGACGCGCCACAAATCTGAAGTGTCTTGCTATTCAGAAGGAGCCAGAGAAAGAAGTCAAGCCATCAGTATCTGAGAATAGTCGAAGCAAACAGAAGTGTTGAAGCATTACATAGCGAGAAGGAAGAGGTGTTCTACATTGAAGATCCAATCAACACTCTTCAGGATCGTAGTGTTGACTCTATCAGTCTATGAGCAACATTCAACAAGACACTACGATCAGGTCCATGAAGACGTGCATCAAAATCGTAGAGTTTAAAACAGCTGAAGATTGAAGCATTGGCAACGGTTTAATCTGGAGGCTGATATTCGAACAAGAGCTTATAGAGAGCATCGACGCAAAAGGACAACCTCTGACGTAGAAATCAGAAGGAGGAAATAAAGTCTTTGCCTTTCCCAAGACATCAAAGTGACATCTCTGACGAGGTAGGTGAAATAGTAGATTGTAGTGTCAGAAAGTCAGAAAAGGAGATGTCATGTCACATCTGTAGTCTACCTCAAGCAACTCGAGATCTGTGAAGAAATTTGAATAGCTTTCAATGGATACTTTCCAACGGGAGTATTGGGAAGGAGTATAAATCAGATAAAGCTTCAAAGATCAAAGGTTGCGGGAGTTGCCGAGTTTGGAGTAATGGTGGACTGATCTAAACCACATATTGAGTCTAAAGGTTCACTCTACGATCCACCAAGAACTCTTAGAGTTAGAAGAAGAAAGATGTAGAAGTGGGAGTTCTACAATGTAGAAGTGAGAGTTCTACTACATGAAGAGTGTTCTGAACTGTCGAGAGAAAAAAGAGCATCATGTCATCTTGATGTCCATCATGGGAAGACTCTAAGTACCATAGAGAAGAGCTCACAGTCATCTTAGGAAGTCCATTATGAGAAGGCATCAAGTATCAAGAAGGGAGATCACAAATGCCATCATGGTGGCAAGCAAGAGAAAGCTTCAAAGTACCTAGCAGAAGAGCTTACAGTCATCTTAGAGACCCATCATGTGTAGCCATCATGTATCAAGAGGAATGATCTTCAAGGCAGTTCATCAAGGGATCATCCTAAGTGGTTGAGTTACCAAAGAAGCTGAGCATCATGCAATACTCAACTACACTTCAAGGGTGATCACGCCAAGCTGCTAAGTATAGAAGATGTTCAGAGCATGAAGAGATCTTAGCAGCTCAACACCAACTCTAACAAACAAACAAACAACTCAACAAGAAGCTAGGGCCTGAGGGGTCCTTGTTCAGAGGGACTAAATGAAGCCAGGGCCTGAGGGGTCCTTGTCCGGAGGGACTAAATAAAGTTCTAAGCCTACTGGGCTTGAATAGTTCCTAAGAAACTAGAGGAGTTCTAAGGCTGCTGGCCTTGAAGAGTTCTTAGTGAACTAGAGTCCCAAGGCTACTGGCCTTAAAGGAATCTTAGTGATTCAGGGTGCTGCCCTTCCTTAGTGGAAATCCTGCTAGTTGAAAGCAGAAGAGTGGATTAGGAGCTTGAGTCTCTAAACCACTTAAAAACCCGTTGTGTCTTTTACTTTATGTCATTTACATTATGTACACTAACTGCTATAACTGCTATGTATGTTTTAACTGCTTACAACTGAACTAACTCTACGAACAATGTATGTGTGATTATGAATATATCAATGAAGGGGATCTTTTACTTATTTCGTTGTGCTTGAAAAGATTCTTATATTTGTCATATGCTAATTTAATAGCAATACAAAATAAACGAGAAAAGTATTTGAAAATAAAAAGGATCTATTTGACCCCCCCTTCTAGATCTATATTGTGCCTACTGGGAACTAACAAATATGATTGTTGGTGATCAATATGATGAAAATCCAAATATATGAAGTACATGGATTTTGAAAACTAACCTGGCAGGACCCATTTAACTATGTGTACCAAAAATAGAAATGTATCTAACTTACAGGTACTTGGTCCATCTGACCACACTAAGGAATGTTGAAGCAGAAAACTTCAGTCAAGAAGATTCAACCAGCAGAAGGCTTTAGACTGTTTAAAAATAATTCTGATAAAATTCCTATATGTCAAAGCATGTCCTTGAAGATTTGCTAAGCTAACCTGATTGAAGCTCACATGGCTGCTGATCTTTATATGGAAGCAGGCCATTCAACCTAAGATGAAAAGGGTCTTATATGCTCAATCATGCAAAGCATATCATATGAGAAGAATCCTCAAGAAAGTTCTCATCAGAGGATCATCGAGCATTAATCATGAGGAACTCATTACGGAAGAAGAACTCCACAAACACAAAACTGTCAAAGAAGACTACTGGGGTGTTTGATAAAAATTGAATAAATCTGAATCTGAATCTGAATTAGCTGAATCTGAATCAGAATGAGTTGAATCTGAATCTGAATGAAAAAAGTTGTTTGATAATTGACATGTCTAAAACATCTGAATGACAAAACTTTATTATTTTACCTCCTCTAAAAAAATTTAAAATTGTTGTAAATTTATTTAATATTACTTAATATAATAGTTAATATATTTTTTTAAATTTTTTAAATTTTTTAATTTTTTTTACTTCATTCAGCGGCTCATTCAGGCATTCAGCTCAAAAAATCTGACTTAGCCATTCCGCTCGTCTATCTGACCGATTCAGCCATTCAGACCAAAATAAACTCACTGACCGATTCAGCTCCATTCAGCTCTAAACAAACACCCCCTACGTTTGTAGTGCTGTCAAATGATTGTAGAGTGATCAGTCCTGAAGATATCTATGTCTATGATATAAGGAGATTTAATTGATAGTAATGATTCCAGTCACAAGGAAATATGCAAGGCTGCCTTCTAATGCACATGAAGAAAAGGAAATCACACCACACTAAGAAGACAATATCAACTATGGAGGACCAGTGATTTTCTAAAGAACAACAGTACTGAAAATATCAGAAACATACTATGAAGCAATATACCAGTTACAGAGTCCCAAAACTTTGTGGCTGATGAACCAAATGAAGATCCATAATCAGTAGGAACGTCTCAAAATGTACTACTGATAACCTTGTCAGCCACCCAACTCAAAATCATGAAGTGCCGACGATCAACCATCTGATCGCAGTGTGAGAGCAGGAAGACACCATGATTACAGCTAATGCAAATGTCTAAATGTCGGTTGAGGAACTCCCCAGTAGAAAAGGTCAAATGAGATATAAGTGCAAATCACTTCTAAAGTTTTTCATCTGGAAAGCGCCTCAGGGACAAACCTAACCCTTAGTTCACTCTAAGAGGTTGGCCTTTCCTGAGCAACCTTAACCCAAAAGGAATGCTTAGTTAAGTTCATCTCAAGGACCAGAACAGACAACGTTCGTAGAGTAGATTCTGAAACAATCTCAATGATCGTAGAAGCAGACTCGACGATCGCAGTCTTCCCAGAGGATACACTAGCTCATAATGAGCTTGGAAGAATTAGACACCTGCTCAACTATTCAGATAGTGTGGAGATAAGTATGAATACAGTCTAAAAAGACATCTTGCAAACTCACCTCAGAACTTTAGTGCCCAAACTGTCTTGGGGTACATCAGTGGTTAAGCTATGCAACTTCAAGATGAGGATTAATGTCAAACCATCCACCGCAGCATCTCTCAGCAGAAGATCGTTGAGTCAACAAAGGAAAATGTAGAGTCCATATCTACCTCACCAAGCTACTCTACGAACCAAAAAGGTCAACGGTCAATCCATGTCAGTAATGCTTATTTTCTTGAAAGGAATATTAAACTAAAAAGTTTATGGGGAGTTACAGTTTATTACTGGGCATCGTGCAACCAATGGCTGGTTGACACATCACCGCTTATGCAGAGTCAGAAGAAACTGTCATAAAGACAAATTCAAAATCTACAAATAGTTATTAAAGGCTGTCGAATTTCTCTCCCTCTCTTTTTCAAATCCTAGAATCCTCTTCAAAGCCTAAATCCATCAAACCTGTGGATTCGCCCAAATCGCATTCAACTATCTCTCATAAGAGGTCTGAAACCAAATACCCATATATTTTGAACCCTCGTAATGGAAGAATGATGAGTTATAACCGAAATCTAACTCGACTTCAAGAAGTTCTAAAGATCAGAAAAGAAGTTCAAGGACATACTTGAGCTCGTAAGGAAAGATGGGTTTTTTGAGTGCTTGGAGGCCGACACTCCAGTCTATACAGAGTTAGTGAAGCAGTTCTACTCCAATGCATCAATGGATTCTGGGCTTCTGTCTACGAAAGTAAAAGGAGCAAGTCTGAAGATAAAGGCATCAGCCATCAATCGATGTCTAGGGTTTTCCAACCAAGGTCTGATAAGCCTCGACGAAGTTGATGTGACGGCCCCGAATCCAGGTCCTAAATCACCTCAGATCCGGTTCGATCATTCTATACAACTATTACTATTTGCGAAATATATAAACATAAATTGTTTATACAATACATTTTACACACTATTCCCTAAGATCGAGTAACCTTAACTTAATCATATTCATAACTTTTCTAACATATAACATCATTATTATTATACAACACTATTACAAAACTAATCGCATACTTATACTAAAGCTTGAACTGTCTTTGACCTTTTCTTAAATCCGACGCGTTCGTCTTAATCTGCAATGTTTTATCATGATATAGTAAGGGTGAGCATGAAAGTTGCCCAGCAAGTTTAAGTACAACAATATAACGATATATCATGATTGAAGAATTTGAATAATAAGCATGCTATAATTCAACAATATAATTGTGAACTAGCAGAAATAAGTTTATGACTGAACAAGTATTATACATGAACAAATATATCTGAACCAACTGGTAATGAAGGTGATCAGCCTTTTATACCTGACTTATACATGCAATATGTACAGAGTACAATTCATGGAAACCAGCAATGATTAACCATAAGCTTATCTGAATGAAACACTCTTAGTAGAGTTAAGTAAAAACAAACTTGCCTGAACCGTTGATTACCGCTACGTAATTTATAACGCTTTATCCGAAGACCTAATATTATTAATATAGATCTCCAATATTAGAATAATATCATCACAGTATAATACTATATATATAGACATACATAGAATAACCTACACACATAGCACATAACCCTATCAATCTATTCAGCACATAAAACTTAGTATCAAGTCAGACTATTTGAGTCCGAGTTGAAACTGACACAATTTTAGCATCCCGACGGTCTAGTCGGACTTTTATCGAGTCTAAGTTCAATTAAACTCTGTCTAAACACTTAACAATTAACTCAGATAATTTTAATAATAGTCAAAATATTTTTCGTAAGCTCGTAATAATTTTTAAATAATTATTACCATTTATCATAAATTTTCAATCATTAAACACGTATTTAAATAAATTAAATACCACATAATTTTTTTATCATCAATATTTATTTATTTTTAAATATTAATGAAAATCATCACTTAATATTATAATATATTTATAATATCACAAAGTATTTTTAATACCTTAAAATTATTTAAATATGATTTTTAAACACTTAATTTTATTATCCGATAATTGCTATTATAATTAAAATATTAATATTTTCATGACAAAATATCAAAAGTTATATTTTATAACTTAAAATATTTTTATAACCCCTAAATCATTTTCATATGATTTTTAAATCATTTATTCTATTTTTTCATAATTTATTTAATATATTTACTAAATAAACTAATTATCATTATTATTAATTAATTAATGAAATTTCTCACAAAATATTAAAAGTCACTAAAAATAACTTAAAATATTTTTTTTTACCATAATATTATTTTTCATGATTTTTTATGTATTAAAATTATTTTTAAATAATTTATTTAATATTATAATTAAATAAATTAAATACCATTTATATTCCAAAAATATTAAATATTTATGAAATATACTCAAAATAATTAAAAACTATTTTTCAGAATTTAAAATAAATTTTCGGAAATTTTTAAGTATTTTTAGTAATTAAAATATATTTATTTCAATTAATTTAATAATTTCCGAAAATTAGAAATTAAAATTGTCACTAAAGGACCCTATAGCGACAGAATCGTCGCTATAGGTGTTCTTCGTGTTCTTGAGCAAAACCCAGAACTTCATGGTAGTTAACAAGGTAAGAGGTTTGACCAAGTTTTATTCAGTGCTCGTTTCGATTTCTGTGTTGGCTAAGACATTAAACTTGTAGTATTTATGTACTACTACAATTATATACCATTATCTAAGTCATTTCGCATCACATTTGCAAGATCCAAGCCTGCAAAGATGTTGTCAGAGACCTGCTGGGATTTCTGGGTTTTCCAGATTCCTAGTCAGTTTTGAGTGACCACTTTGTGGCTCACAAATCTTATGGTTCTGTTCATTAAATGGTCGAAATCTAAGTTCATAAATGTAGTTATTGTGTCAAGGAATAACAACCAATCCACTGATCAACTTAAAAACATCATAACAGTACGATTTATGTCGGTTAAAGTAAGGGTCATGGATTGTTCTTGAGAAATCTGGGTTTCCCAGATTTCGCCAAAAGCTGGTGGTTAACGAGGTTTTGACCGGGATTATCTTTGATCCTGCTATGGATCTGGTTGTACTAAGGACTTGAATATGTAGTGAACATGACAGGCTACACAGATCAAACAGCAACTTGGCCAAAACACAAGTCAGACGCATGATCAGAGGCTATCAAAATGCATGTCAGACAAGATCTTGGTTTCTGGGTTACCCAGAAACCAGACTTCGTGAACGGTCAATGGGTTTTAACCAACAATAACTCTCGATCCAAGCATACACTGACTCTGATTCGAGTTTCAGAACAAAGACAAACTAACATACTACACGTTTAAAACTTAAAACAACACAAATCATTAACATAGAAAGATCTAAGGCCTCTGACATTCGACTGTCAGGCCATATTTCTCCATTTTTCTAGACTTCTAAAAATGCTTGATTCGTGCATCTAAGTGTTATGGATCCATGATCCATCAACTCAGATCCTTAAAAGACACCCTATTACACATATCTAAACAACAAATAACAACATCAAACACAAGATCTAAGGATTTCTAAAATTAGGGTTTATACCTCTTTCTAACTTGATTTTTGATTTCTGATCTTTGATCTTGTTCTTGGCTTGCTAATACTTGATCATGGTTTGGTTTCTCACACTTTCTCACTCTAACTCCCGAATTTCTAAAGAGAGAAGGTCTTGGTGGAAGATGAAAATGAAAGTTGCATTTTCTCTCTCTTTAATCTCTAAAAATGACTTGATGCAATGTATAAAGATGTTATAAGGGCTGATTGCTGAGATTTGCATCACATGATAGTGTTAGAGTTTATGCCCTAGAGGCCAATTATTTGATGTAATTGCTTAACATTTGATATTATTGTTGATTGAATAAATAAATGATTTTATTATGGTTTTAATTACTGCGTAATATAATTGTTAACATAATAAAATTCCTTAGAATAGTGATACAAATTATATAGTTTCAAGTATGTGACTTGAACATGAGATTATATAATTATAATTAGTATCATTGTTCTTAAATGTCCCTAGTCGAGTATCATTGTTGATGGGACAACAATGATGCATTGAGACTAGTATGTGGATTGACTGATGACCAAATCTCATTGGTCATAAATATATGAGATATTAAGTCAATGCATAGGTACATGTTAGAGAACAATGTACTGGACAGACCCACCATGAGAATTCTATATGGAGCATTATGCGAAGTGTCATTAGTAATTCTCATAGTGACAATGATGTAATGGTCCTCCGACCTGAAACCGCTATATTACTACACGAGAATATATGTACTTTGATATCATCAAATGTCACCTTTAATAGGGTGGACTATAAAGGTGATTATTGGGTTCATTATGAATCGTGTGAGTAATATGAGTGATCTAGATGGAATTTAACCATCCTATATTTTATAGGTGATATCCATAGGCCTCTTGATTGAGTAGGACTATGAAATGCATGGCCATGCTCAAATAGTGATTTGTTTCATATAGTCTACTCATTGATCAAGAAAACTCAGATTAAATTATGAAGAGTATGACACATTCCATGACTCGAGTTTAATCTAGGATATTAAGGTTAAAAGGATTAAATTACATTGAAACATTGGTCACGAAAAGGTTGCATCGAATCATCGATCTTATTATTACTTGGGTAGCAGTGATGCATTACTAGATGCCGCTCACTGTTTATAACTTTATAATATGATTTTAAGGTTATTGCCAACGTAATAATAACCTATAGGGTCACACACAAAGAACGTAATTAAAAGGAAATTAATTTAAATTGTAAAGATTTAAATATGTCAATATGATTGATATAATTTTAAATTACGAATTTAAATTAATAGGATAATTTATATATAGGTATATTAATTAAGTAAGACTTAATTAAGATATATATAAATTCGGATTTTAATAATATTAGGTTTTGATTAATTCCTCCTGACTGCTATATATATGATGTATATCAGACTTTAGGTTTTTACGTCAAAACAAAACCCTAGCCGCTCTTAGAGAGAGACTAGAGAAAACAGTTCCGAAAATCCTCATCCTTGGTGGCTAGTACCGCGATTCCTTCTTCTGCAGATCGTAAGACGATTCGCGGAGCGTTCGTGTGGATACCGTAGAGACGCAGTCGGTTTGTATTGCGTTGGAGATTCGAGGCGCAGTCGATTTCAGACTCTCGTTTTCATATTCGGTATAATCTCTAAATCTCTTAATTAATTGATTTTTCGCATGGATCCTGTTATAGGGTTTCGAAAATTGCTTTAAAATTTTAATTTTCGCTGTGCATTTCTGTGCCGAAACCCTACAGTGGTATCAGAGCTACTTGCGAAACGATTAATTTAGATTACGTGTTTTACTTGTATTCGATATATATGATATATGATGATGCATGTTTACCGATATGAAATTGAATATATGATATTCCGTTGTATGTGTATTCTGGTAATATATATGATGATAATGTTAATCGTATCTTTAATCGATGGAATAACAATATAACTGTTCTAATCGGATTAGAAACATGAAGAATCGTTTTAATATGATTAATCGAAACTGGAAATATATGATAAATTCTGGGTGTACTGTTATTCGTTTTAATATGATTAAATCGAAACTGGTATTATATGATTTGTTATTATGGGTGTTTTGGTGGATTAAAATGTATGATTCTGAAACTGTTTCAGAGATTTTATGGAAAAATTCTGCAATACAGATTGTAGTTCGAAAATTTTTTCCAGGGGCGCTGCCCCCGACCCCGCTCGCTGACCGGTCAGCGAGACCACCCGCCGGCTGATCGGTCAGCCGGACCACCGCCAGGGGGGAGACCCCCCCTTGGACCCCCCCGTCGTAGCGCACGATGGTCGTGTCCCCTATATGTTATATATTGTTTTCTTTAATTATATATAAATTGTTATGTGCTTATTGTGATATGCATGGTGCACAGTTATGGCCTTTTGACCCATAGGTTAGTGGTTTTTGGTTTTGAAATACGGCTTGCATGTCGTGCCTTTCTATAAATTCTGATGTAATATTCTCTTCTCATCTAAATCCCCTCGAATGTAACTCGAGGTTTCTTTATGTCATGTAATAATCTGTAATTGATGAAGATGTCAAGATGGAGAGGAGGCACATGCTTGAGGAAGATCCAAGGAGGCTATTTATTTTAAGATCTTTTACCACCTTAGATTGACCTTCAATCTTTCATTAGCTTGAAAAGATTGACAGTGGATTGGGCCATAACTGTGACACATTTAATTTTGCACTTTATTTATGCTTGTATGCGATATGATATGATAAATAATGTGCACGCTTAATAAGATTAAAATTGGTGAGATCTAAATTAATCCCTCATTAAATTATTAAGTCTAAATCAGATGCCTTCCAATGAATAACACTCATCAAGACCTTGATCAATAGATGTAGGTTTGCCAAAGCAAAGTACCCTATTTATCTAGGTAAGATGCGATAGGATAATTGTGATATCCAAACTGTTAAAATCATTGGGGCCGACTTAACTAAGTTATCTCAATAGGATTGTGGACTTAGAGGCATAGAGTTTGGTAGGTACCATTAGATGGACTAAAAACAATTGTTGTTTACCAAACTATCCAGGAGTTATATATGATATAATTGACAAAGGATTGTCTACCTAAATAATTATGTTTTAAGAGATTAGCCAAAGCTAACTTAAGTCATAATGAAATATGGATCTTGGCTCACTAGAAAGATTTAATAGAAAATGCTTTCCGAATTAATGGTGAGGGCTATTAATTTGAATGAAATAGTGGGAGGTATATTTTGAATGTACTATTATCAATTACATAATATCAACTCTGCAATTTGACTTATTATTTTGGCACTTATAAATTGTAGATATCAATGGCAAACAACAACAACAACACAAGTAGTCTTTCACTACGATCAGTCCTTGAGAAGGACAAGCTGAGTGGGATTAATTTCCTTGACTGGCACAGGAACTTGAGGATTGTCCTTAAACAAGAGCGTAAGCTATATGTCCTTGATGGGCCCATTCCTGCAGCACCGGCTGTCACTGCACCACGTGCGGAGCATAATGCTTACAAGAAGCATCAAGATGATGCTCTGGACGTGAGTTGTCTCATGCTAGCAACCATGAACGCTGAGCTTCAGAAGCAACATGAGTTAATGGATGCTTATGAGATGATCGAGCATCTCAAGAAATTGTTCGAAGGGCATGCTCGACAGGAGAGGTATGATACAAGCAAAGCGTTGTATCACTGCAAGAT
Organism: Panax notoginseng; assembly: GCA_016801055.1. NCBI lineage: Eukaryota > Viridiplantae > Streptophyta > Magnoliopsida > Apiales > Araliaceae > Panax > Panax notoginseng. The sequence goes on from CM029016.1 coordinate 101,346,502, forward strand.
GGGTGAACGTGATCCAGTTGGTCCACATGTGCTGAAGATGATTGGGTATATTGAGTACCTGGATAGGTTGGGTTTTCCAATCACTCCGGAAGCCCAAACTGATCTTGTTTTACAATCTTTGAACAGCAGCTACTCTCAATTTGTTATGAACTATCTTATGAATGAAATTGAGAAACCCCTTACTGAGTTGTTGAGCATGTTAAGAACTGCCGAGAACAACATGAAAAAGGCAGGACCCGCTCCCATAATGATGGTGCAAAAGGGGAATGCTAAAGGAAATTGGAAAGGCAAAAAGAAGATAGGATCTAAGTCTGTTGCCAAACCCAATTCCAAAACCAAACAGGCTTTAAAACCTAAAGGTGGGGTGGCTAAAGAAGGTGAATGTCACTTCTGTGGAAAACCTGGACACTGGAAAAGGAACTGTCATGCTTATTTGGAAGAAGTGAAGAAAAGGAAAGGAAGTACGACTTCTGATTCAGGTATATATGTTATAGAAGTCAATTTGTCTACTTCTACATCATGGGTATTGGATACTGGATGTGGTTCTCACATTTGTGTTAATGTGCAGGGACTCCGAAGGAGTAGGACTTTGGCGAAAGGAGAGGTTGACCTACGAGTTGGGAATGGAGCAAAAGTTGCTGCACTGGCCGTAGGAACTTATCATTTATCTTTGCCCACTGGGCTAGTTTTAGAATTAGAAGATTGTTATTTTGTGCCTGCTATAAACAAAAATATTATTTCTGTTTCTTGTTTGGACAAGAAAGGGTTTTCATTTATAATTAAGAACAATGGTTGTTCATTTTACTTAAATGATATTTGCTATGGTGTTGCACAATTATTTAACGGTCTTTATATTCTTGATTTAGAAATGCCTATCTATAACATAAACACAAAACGATTTAAATCAAATGATTCAAATCCGACATATCTCTGGCACTGTCGTTTGGGCCATATAAATGAGAAACGCATATCAAAACTCCATAAAGATGGATTTTTGGATTCATTTGATTTTGAATCATATGAAAAATGCGAATCTTGTTTATTAGGCAAGATGACTAAAGCCCCTTTCACTGGACACAGTGAACGGGCTAGCGATATATTGGGACTTATACATAGTGATGTATGTGGACCCATGAGTTCGTTAGCAAGAGGTAGGTTTTATTACTTCATTACATTTACTGACGACTTCAGTAGATATGGATATGTGTATCTAATGAGACACAAATCCGAATCCTTTGAAAAGTTTAAGGAATTCAAGAATGAAGTTCAAAACCAATTTGGCAAAAGCATAAAAGCCCTTCGATCCGATCGAGGAGGTGAATACTTAAGCCAAGACTTTGATGACCTTCTAAAGGAGTGTGGTATTATATCACAGCTCACTCCACCTGGAACACCACAATGGAATGGTGTGTCTGAGAGGAGGAATCGAACCTTGTTGGACATGGTACGATCAATGATGAGTCATGCAGATCTTCCAATAAGCTTCTGGGGTCATGCCCTAGAGACAGCTGCATTCACACTTAACCGTGTTCCTACAAAGATGGTTCAGAAGACACCATATGAGATGTGGACTGGGAAACGTCCTAGTATGTCGTTCATGAAGATTTGGGGATGCGAGGCGTTTGTAAAACGTCTAGATTCTGATAAGCTCGGACCCAAATCTGACAAATGTAATTTTGTGGGATACCCAAAAGAAACAAAAGGGTATTATTTCTACAAACCTTCTGAGAATAAAGTGTTTGTTGCTCGAACTGGTATTTTTCTAGAAAGAGAATTTGTCTCTAAAGGAAACAGTGGGAGGAAAGTAGAACTCGAAGAAATTCGAGAACCACAAAATATCATTGAACCTGAGTTGGAACGTGAGCAGGAACCACAAGAAATTGTGGAAAGTGAACCTGCTCAAATTACACAAGGAATTCGTAGATCTGGTAGGACACGCCAAGAGCCTAAGAGATATTATGGATATCTTGTGACTCAAAACGGTGATGTGATGCTCATAGATCAGGATGAGCCTACTTCCTACCAAGAAGCTATGAATGGACCAGATTCTGAGAGATGGCTTGAAGCCATGAGATCTGAAATGGATTCCATGTATACTAACCAAGTATGGACCTTGGTTGATCCACCCGAAGGGGTAAAACCAATCGGGTGCAAGTGGGTTTTCAAGAAGAAAACCGACATGGATGGTAATGTACAAACCTATAAAGGCCGACTGGTAGCAAAAGGTTTCAAACAAATTCAAGGTGTTGACTATGATGAAACATTTTCTCCAGTGGCAATGGTTAAATCCATCAGGATCTTACTTGCTATTGCAGCTTTTTATGATTACGAAATCTGGCAGATGGATGTCAAAACTGCTTTCCTTAACGGAAATCTACTTGAGGATGTGTATATGACACAACCTGAGGGTTTTGTCATTCCAAAGGATGCTGGAAAGGTATGTAAGCTGCAGCGATCCATTTATGGATTAAAGCAAGCCTCTCGGAGTTGGAATCTTCGATTTGATGAAGCAGTCAAAGAATTTGGCTTTATTAAAAATGAAGATGAACCTTGTGTATATAAGAAGGTTAGTGGGAGTCACATTGTATTCCTAGTATTATATGTTGATGACATATTAATTATTGGGAATTACATTCCTTCCTTACAGGCTGTAAAAACATGGTTAGGAAAATGTTTCTCCATGAAAGATTTGGGCGATGCTGCCTATATTTTAGGTATCAAAATCTATAGAGATAGATCGAGAAAAATGCTCGGCCTAAGTCAAAGTACATATATTGATAAAGTGTTGAAACGGTTCAACATGCAAGAGGCGAAAAGAGGAAATTTACCCGTGACTCATGGTATAAAGATCTCTAAGGCCCAATGTCCTAAATCACAAGATGATGAGGAGCGTATGAGAAAGATCCCTTATGCTTCGGCAATTGGATCTATCATGTATGCAATGATATGTACTCGTCCGGATGTCTCGTATGCTTTGAGCATGACGAGCAGATACCAGTCGAATCCAGGTGAAGGTCACTGGACAGCAGTCAAGAATATCCTCAAGTACCTGAAAAGGACTAAGGATTCATTCTTGGTATATGGATGTGAAGACGAACTGGCAGTAAAGGGTTACACAGATGCTAGTTTCCAAACTGACAATGATGACTATAAGTCTCAGTCAGGTTTTGTGTTTTGCCTTAATGGTGGTGCTGTTAGCTGGAAAAGTTCAAAGCAAGAGACAGTCGCTGATTCTACAACAGAGGCTGAGTATATTGCTGCTTCTAGTGCAGCCAAGGAGGCTGTATGGATTAAAAAGTTCATCACTGAACTTGGTGTTGTTCCAACCATTGTTGATCCGGTTGCTCTATACTGTGATAATAATGGAGCCATTGCACAGGCTAAGGAACCCAGATCTCACCAACGATCCAAGCATATACTTAGGCGGTACCATCTCATCCGTGAAATCATTGACAGAGGAGATGTACATATAGGAAGAGTGCCAACAGATGATAATGTTGCAGATCCACTGACCAAGGCTTTGTCGCAGCAGAAGCACGACGGTCACATTAGTTCCATGGGTATTAGATACATGAGTGATTGGCTCTAGTGCAAGTGGGAGACTGTTAGAGTTTATGCCCTAGAGGCCAATTATTTGATGTAATTGCTTAACATTTGATATTATTGTTGATTGAATAAATAAATGATTTTATTATGGTTTTAATTACTGCGTAATATAATTGTTAACATAATAAAATTCCTTAGAATAGTGATACAAATTATATAGTTTCAAGTATGTGACTTGAACATGAGATTATATAATTATAATTAGTATCATTGTTCTTAAATGTCCCTAGTCGAGTATCATTGTTGATGGGACAACAATGATGCATTGAGACTAGTATGTGGATTGACTGATGACCAAATCTCATTGGTCATAAATATATGAGATATTAAGTCAATGCATAGGTACATGTTAGAGAACAATGTACTGGACAGACCCACCATGAGAATTCTATATGGAGCATTATGCGAAGTGTCATTAGTAATTCTCATAGTGACAATGATGTAATGGTCCTCCGACCTGAAACCGCTATATTACTACACGAGAATATATGTACTTTGATATCATCAAATGTCACCTTTAATAGGGTGGACTATAAAGGTGATTATTGGGTTCATTATGAATCGTGTGAGTAATATGAGTGATCTAGATGGAATTTAACCATCCTATATTTTATAGGTGATATCCATAGGCCTCTTGATTGAGTAGGACTATGAAATGCATGGCCATGCTCAAATAGTGATTTGTTTCATATAGTCTACTCATTGATCAAGAAAACTCAGATTAAATTATGAAGAGTATGACACATTCCATGACTCGAGTTTAATCTAGGATATTAAGGTTAAAAGGATTAAATTACATTGAAACATTGGTCACGAAAAGGTTGCATCGAATCATCGATCTTATTATTACTTGGGTAGTAGTGATGCATTACTAGATGCCGCTCACTGTTTATAACTTTATAATATGATTTTAAGGTTATTGCCAACGTAATAATAACCTATAGGGTCACACACAAAGAACGTAATTAAAAGGAAATTAATTTAAATTGTAAAGATTTAAATATGTCAATATGATTGATATAATTTTAAATTACGAATTTAAATTAATAGGATAATTTATATATAGGTATATTAATTAAGTAAGACTTAATTAAGATATATATAAATTCGGATTTTAATAATATTAGGTTTTGATTAATTCCTCCTGACTGCTATATATATGATGTATATCAGACTTTAGGTTTTTACGTCAAAACAAAACCCTAGCCGCTCTTAGAGAGAGACTAGAGAAAACAGTTCCGAAAATCCTCATCCTTGGTGGCTAGTACCGCGATTCCTTCTTCTGCAGATCGTAAGACGATTCGCGGAGCGTTCGTGTGGATACCGTAGAGACGCAGTCGGTTTGTATTGCGTTGGAGATTCGAGGCGCAGTCGATTTCAGACTCTCGTTTTCATATTCGGTATAATCTCTAAACCTCTTAATTAATTGATTTTTCGCATGGATCCTGTTATAGGGTTTCGAAAATTGCTTTAAAATTTTAATTTCTGCTGTGCATTTCTGTGCCGAAACCCTACAGATAGGGCTAGTGTTGGTTCACCAACTCACCTTAGGTCTAGATCTATACTCCAACTATTAAAGAATACAAAAAGGGCACAAAAGTCATTTCCATGAAATTTTAATTCTAGAATCACTACTAGAAAAATGGCCATTTGTGATGGCAAAAATCCATCACCAAAACTAAAAAAACCATCACGAAAGGTTTACGTGATGGTTTTAAGCATCACGATGGCCGTCTTGTATACGCCCATCATGAAAGGTTTTATGTGATGGTTTTGTCAATCACCAAAACATTCAATCCTTTTTTGATGACTAAATCAATCACATTAGCGCACATAATTATTTGTGATGGCCGAAGCAATCACATCTTTTTGTGATGGTCAAAACAATCACATAATTGTTAAGGTTTTTATGATGGCCAAAGTAATCAGGTACACAAGTTTCTTGTGATGGCTAAAGTAATCACAATTGTCCCTATTTTTGTAATTTTTTTATACGTTTTGGTGATAGTAAATCCATCACAAAATTCCTATATTAAAATATATTTAATTGCCAAATTTATATTTCAAATCTGTAAAGGCCATAAATTACAATAAATTTGAAACGTAAAATCATACAAATTTATTAAAATAAAGAAATCTGATCAATTTAATTAAAAATAAATTCATAACCAACTACTTAAATAGGTAACTACATGTCATAGGTTCATCAAACAATTAACAAACCCAACATCTATCAAAGAACCCTAAACTAATAAAATAGATAAGTAAAGAAAAGCTAAATCATCCTGAATTCTCCATGGAATCCTCGTGAGAGTCATCATCCTCTTCGTTGTCATTCTCAGCATGCGTGGTTGAGTTATTCGTTGGAATATCAACTGATGCATTTGATGAAGCAAACAAATCATTTGGGTCCATAGGAGGATCAAGTGCAAGTGTTTCGGCTATATTCTTTGTATATTCATGAAGATAAGTCATGTAGCTTTCCATTTTCTTTAATTTAATGTAATTCTCATCTGCAACCAAAGATGGACAATACGAACCACGACGAGAACTCCATTTTTCCCCAGGTCGACCAATAAGTCTACCCTTTTTGACGCCTCCAACAGTTTCCTGCCATGTCTCAAAATTTGGATCATCTAACTCATTCACAAGTTTATCTGTATCGCCGTGTTTAGCTAAGAGTCTTCTCTCATAATCATCCTATACCATGCATAAAATATGTATATATAATTAACAATACTCATAACTAATTGCGAATAGAACAAACAACAATCTTCACTTTCACATGAGTAAACAAAGTTTATAATTTTACGAGAGAAAATCATACCAATTTCCTCTTTGCTTCATCACAAACCCATGTTTTTTCCTCGCTACCCTTCTCCTTCCTCATATGAGTTTGTTTATATAACTCATATTGCCTTGGCGAACGATGCAGTCTTTGTTTCTAAGACAAAACAAGAAAAATAATAATTATTTTAATTAAAAACATTAACATTAAAAATAAGCAATACATACCAAATGAAAACTTAAAAAATCTCCAAACAGAGCATCATGATAGGAATCTTTTACCGTTATCATGTGCATTTATCAACTACGCATATTATTAATTTAATTTTATCAACTTATAATTTACCTCTTGTTCCCTCCTAATGGCGTACGGTATAGAGCCTGATGTGTGAGGAACGTATGTAGTTATGTTTCTGTTCTTTTTTTGTAGCTCACTAGAGTCTAAAAAGTCTTTACTCAGCCAATAATCACACATGTCCTGCCACACATCAAGAGTTGTCCAACTAGGCTTTTTATCCCTTGCTTCCTCAATGGAACCAAACTTCTTAATGGCATCATCTTTCCATCTCCATAAATAGTTTGGGTAGCTTTTTCGTGCATTTTCCTCCCATATGATTCGACCCCTTCCCTCCTCCTCGGATGAAGAGAAACGAAAATATTTCTATAACACCATCCACAAGTAAAAATATTAATTAATACATAATGAATAATATGCTTTTTGATAAACTTTCTTCTACAATTGAAATTTGTGTTCATTAAAACATAACAAATATTCTACCCACAAAAGTTGAATTTCATGTTTTGGCCATTGCTCGAATTTGGTTCGAGCTTCTTTAAAACGTTTTTGAAATAATATGCGAGTCTTGCTTCGAGCTTCAGGTTCAAGGAAGCTAATTACAAGATATAGTAACATAGCATGATATGATTAGTACAACAATAATGAAAAGTAGAAACAAAGTTGTCACAATAGGATTAATCAAATCTTGTTAAATGGAACCCCTATTAATTGCTTTTATAGTAACATGATATTATTAGTTGTTTTTATGTTCTTTGGATTAGATTATGCTACATGGGTTACCCTGTTATAGTTAAAAACAAACGTTATATTACGTGTCAGAAAACGAATCTTAAACGTGTCAATAATTGATTGTATGTATCTTGCATATTGACAAACATGAGTATATTTGTAAAAACTTACTTTTGTCCAATGATATTGACAAGCATCTTTGTTTGGCCTGTTTTAGGCTTCATGATCCCTAGAGTTGGACCCCTTTTCTTACGAGATAAGCTTTCGGCTTGTGTAGTATTCGGTGTAGCCCCATGGACACTCTCACCACTATTATGAGATACAGTAGGCACATCTCTCATTCTCTCCATGTTAACAGTCTCGCAACTTTTATGAGGAAGAGTTAATCTCCTACCGGAAAGACTACTCCCGCCTCTAGTTCTCACCATAGCTGGAGAAGAAAAAAAACTTATAATTAAGTATAGGATAAATAAAAGAAATTATTAAAGATGATGTTGTAATGCAATTTCAAAATTATTAACTACTCTACTAGCTCCAAAAACAAATATAGTTTGCAACAATTTCCCGTCTCAGTCATGCAAAATAAGTCAAATTGTTGCACTGCATAACAAAGTTTATAAGCAGAGAAAACCATTTCCACAACATCAAGAGTTTAGAGCCAAAATATGCAGGGGTATTTTTACCAATATATATCAAGCTAAATGAGAGATAAAGGCAGTCAGAAAATTGCATGTTTTTAGTTGAAAGTAAAACACAAGCCTAAGTTAACATGAGCAGATTGTATACTGTATGATTCTATAGCAAAACTTGTTCATGCATGCACTTAAATTGGAAAAGGAAATATGCAAAAGCAGTACACAAAGTGCAAAGAGAAAGGGAGATTGTTGTGAGGTCACTAAGTAAAATGTTTTCTAGCAGAGTTTGATTAAGAGACCGTCAAATGTTTTCTTGACAATGCACTTTAAAACCAAGTAATAACTTATTTTGGTAAGTCTTTGAGTCAAAGCCATCGATTTTTGGATTAATTTAGTAACATCCCTTAAGACCGTTAATAGAATGAATCGATACCAGTTGAGAACTTAAGATGTTCTCTTTATGAGTTAGTAATGTTTTTTTTTCTATCTGTAACAGCAAAAACCAGGTACATTGCTTATTGCACATTAGGACCATAAGAACTTTTATAGTTATTTTTATTAAATGCAGGTATGTAAAAGGTAACACACAAAGTCGTACACAAATATCCCTTAAGTAAAATGTTTGCAAACAGAGTTGGATAAATGCAGAGAGACTGACAAATGGTTAGCTTGACAAAAGATTTTGAAACCCAAGAGTTTATGTTAGCAAAAAGCTGCAGAAATAATATAATCAAGCAAAATAGGAATTTCTACTAAAAGATGTTTTCTTGCCAAATTTGACTAAGAATATGTTGAAGAGAAACTGTACATGGGAATTATGAACTATAACATTACAAAATTGTGCTTCCTAGACTATTCTTGCTAGTTTTACTAAGTCAACAATTTCAGCTCAAGCGAGAAGCAATTTCAATAAAGATGTCTTCTCTGCAAGGAATTGTGAGAACTCCCATTAGATGATGCAATCCATAATATATTAATGTTAATTTAGCTGAAGAAACTAATTTTCCACTACAAAATGTTAAATGCTGGTCCAAACTAACCAGACCCACAACAGTACAAAAAACACCACTTCAACAGCCTTTAGATTGTTCAAAAAACAAACATACATACATAAAGGAAATGAGCATGTATAAGATAACAAATGCAGAAACTATATGAAACTATCCTAGAGCAAACTGATAAACTACAAAGCCTACCTTCTTGCACTGTAGGGAATCTTATTTATCTTCACACGACACTGTATCCAGTAGTGTTTCTCTCCAGGTTTCTTATACGAGTAACCAGCCAAAACATAATTTAAAATCAAATTCCTTTCATATACCAAATTTGTCTCTGTAGGCCCAAACAAATAAATTGAAATACAAGATTGGTATATATATTTAATATCAATCGGGTAGGATAATAATTAAAGTAAATATTAATTGAATTACAAACAAAAGAATACAAAATGAATGTCAAATTAATGAAGTAATGAGTAACCCTTCCATTCCAACAAAAGAATAATTCCAATTTAAGTCTTTTCTTAATCAGTTTCATATTAGATTTGTTTACAAACTACACTCCATTCTCAACCAAAGTAATTAACTAACAAAGTTTCATATATATTAATGCATACATATATGTAAGTAATTAACATACATATATAAATCGAGGGACATATATATGTTAAATCTCTATTAAAACAGGAATTGGGTCCAAATTCGAACAGAGAAAGCATAATCACAATTCTAAAATAAGAATCGGGGACAAATTAGAACATTTAATAAACACCCAAGTAGAGGACTTACCTTCGAAATCACAACCTTAACTGGGATCACAACTTTGGTAAAAGATGGGTGTAGGGTTTCAGTTTGCCACCAATGGAAAAGATGGAGAAGTTTATATAATCGTACTTGAAATGAAAGATAGAAAGAGAGATCCCGCCATTGCTTCAAAATGAGTAGAATATGCCACTAAATTAGCTTAGATTTTTGTTTGTTTAATTATCTTTTAATTAAATTTAGACTTAAATATGAATTACTACCCTAAACTATGGACCATATTCCACTTCGGTGATCCACATTTCAATTTTGTCAATTAGATGATTGAACTATTAATTTTTTTCACTTCCATTCAATTGGGTCTGCCACGTCAGAAATTGCTGACGTGGCCGTTTGGGTGGGTCAGAGTTAAGCTGATGTGTAACAAAAAAAAGAATATTATAATTTTTGATTAAACATTAAGGGGTACAATTGTCAAATCACCTTATATTAAATATTAATAACAATTAAAAACAACAAAAGGCTAAATAAAATTAAACAAACATACCCCAGCTTCGATCAAAGCCATTGAGAAGAGAGAGCGGCTCAGGATTTTCTTCTCTGATTATAGGGTTTGGTTTGATGGCTTCAGCTGCGATTTTTTCCTCCTTAAGGAAGAGAAGGTCGCTGTCGCTTTAGGCGTTTTTAGCGCCGGTGGAAGAGAAGGTCGTCGTCGCTTGATCTCGTCTTTTTCAAGTAAGAAGCTGCCGTTCCAGCGGAAGAATTCGCGGTCTGTGGTTCGAAAAATTGAGGTATTTGTACTTCTTTTGGAGTATCTTGGTGATTCACGGTCTAATTTGCCGTCAACGGCGATTCTTTGCTTCAAAGAGCTGTATTTATTGTTGTATAGATACAAAATTTTGCTTAATTTTTGTATTTAGGCAAAAAGCTCTGGAAATGATTATCCAAAATTTTGCTTGATTGTTCCAGAGTCAAAGGATTTGTTTCAACTGCTTCTTTTTTGTTTTGGGTTATATGTTTCCGATGATTTGATTTTGGGTTCTGATCTTTTGTTTTGGTCCGGTCGATGCATGATGTATCCTGATCGGTTTCTCTATTCATGTTCCGATTCGGCTGCTGCTTCCCATATTTTTAGTTTTAATTGTTCTAATCTTTTTTTTTTGATCTGAAAACTTGGGTTCTGTTCTAATATGCTACTTCCCATATTCTTTTGGATCTTATTTTGAAACAGGGATCAAAAGAGAGAGGCGAGAATTTCAAGTCCTCTGTTTCAATGGAGAACCACCCATTTTGTGGCTCCAAGTGCCAAGAAGAATCACCCACTGAAGAACCAGACATACTTCTCATAGTCCCAGAACTTGGTGAGAAAAAAGTATGCTCACCAATTTCTTCTTTCATCCCGTGGCCAAAGTTGCTGTTTCTACCGATTGAAGAACCAAACAGGACCTCTTCTGCTGGACTTCGATGTCGGAGAAGGCAAGGCTGTGGAAGTGTATGTTTGGGTCGGTGAAGTTCAAGTCGGAGATGGAGCTTAGCGCGATTAGGGTATGGTGGAGGTGGAGGTGGAGGTGGTGGCTATGGAGGTCGCCGGAAAAGTGAGAGAGAGGATGGGCTTAGTTATATTTTGTTTATTGTTTTGTTTTATTATTAATTTACTATTTTACCCTTATTACTTGTATATAATGATAAAAGAAAAATTAAAAAATGACTCAATTTTAACACATAAGCACTAACATGCCATGTATTCAAGCCACGTCAGCAATTTCTGACGTGGCAGACCCAATTGAATGGAAGTGGAAAAAAATTAATAGTTCAATCATCTAATTGACAAAATTGAAAGGTGGATCACCGAAGTAGAATATGGTCCATAGTTTAGGGTAGTAATTCATATTTAAGCCTTAAATTTAATTAGCTTAGACTTCTTTTGATTTAATTATCTTTTGATATACCCTTTGTTCTACTAAAAAAAGTATAATTTAATTATTTTTTTATTAAAGTTGTGAAATGTGAATTAATTGATCCACTAGTAATTAAGTACAAATTTGTTATTCAAAAAAGTTAAATAAATTAAAATAATATTAAAATTTTATATCCTTTCTTAGATTAAGCTACAAATTAAGTCTCTTTTCTTTAATTATTTTAAAATAATATTATTAATAAAAATGATGTTTTAATATCAATTATTACTCTTACAAAAAATATTGGAGCTTAATGTAATAACTTATATTCTTTTTTGTTAGGCCTGAAATTTTTTTATCCAACATTACTATCATCCACACCCACTATATTTAATATAATTATGAGTATATCATTAATTTATATACTTCGTCATTAATAAAAATTATTTTCTAATATCAATTATTATTCCTAGTATATATATATATATATATATATATATATATATATGTGTGTGTGTGTGTGTGTGTAAAATTAAAAAAAAACATAATTGTTTTACACAAAGATAAGTATATGAACTAATTTTTGCGAGTTCAACAAAAACGGATTATACCTTAGGTTATTCAGATTCAACAAAATCATCAAATTCTAACTTAATTCAACATGGAGTAATTTTACTCTTTCTCGGTATACCGAACCGGCAATACCGGTTCGATACCGATTTTTACCGAAAATTAATATAATTTTTTTATTTATTTTGTTATTATTGTTATTATTATTATTATTATTATTTTTATTATTTTATTATTATAATCATGATTTTATTATTATTATTATTATTTATTTATTTATTAATAATAATAAAAAATTAGAAAATTGGTATATATATACGGGTCCGGTTCGGTTTGTACCGATCCATAAAAACCATGTCTCAAAACCGGTACCGTTTAACAGGTATATAAGGATTTTCTGTACCGTCCGGTACCGAACAGGCCGGTTTACAAGTTAGACAAAAGGAATCTCCAAGACAGGGCATCCTCGGAAAACGATAATATATTTTGTCACTAACACATTTTGACAGGGATCGTCTTTACAACTTAAATAGGGACAGATAATCTCCAAGACAGGGACGATAATCTCCAAGTATGAGATTATCGTACAACCATTTCTGTAAATAGGGATCGTCATTTAAATAGGGACGGATGTAGTATGAAGTCCTCTCATGCATAAAACGATAATATATTTTGACACTAACACATTACACATTTTAAAAAAATAACAAATTAAATAAATAAAGTAATTAAATACACAAAACAAATCCTGATGAGGCTTGTGATTCAATAATTATTAAATTAAACAATTAAAATTAAAATAATAAAAGAAATGACATTTATTTTGCATTTTAATCTAAAAAATGATATAACATTTTTATACTATTTTAATTTATTTACTTTTTTGAATAACAATTTTGTACTTAATTATTAGTGGATCAATTAATTCATATTTCAAAAATTTATTAAAAACTAATTAAATTTTACTCTTTTTGTTTTAAGAGTATATCAAAAGAAAATTAAAGCAAAAAAAAAATTCTGATCTAATTAAATTAGTTCCCTATCCCAGTTACAGAAACCCCTCAATCCTCCCCTTCTTCTACAGACGGCAAACTAAACAACTCTTCCCATCTTCTTCATAGACGGCAACTAAAACCCTCTCCCTATCTCTACCAAAGTTGTGATCCCAGTTAATTTTTGTGATTTTGAAGGTAAATCGTCTCTTCTTTGGGTGTTAATTGTTTCCCTCTTTACTTTCTCTGTTCCAATTTGGCCCCAATTCTTATTTTATAATTTTGATTATGCTTTCTCTGTTCGAATTTGGCCCCAATTCATGTGTAGCATGTAAAAAAATCTAATATAAAACTAATTAGGAAAATTAATTAGCCATTTAATTTGTTGTTTGATTTAATACCTTATAACCAATATTATCTTGAATTCTCCTTCTCTCTTTGGCCTACTTCAGGTAGTATATGTTGTATTCTTTAATTATAAGTTGTGACCATGTTAAGAACAGTGTGCTAGCAAATAAGTTGTAAAGTCAATACAATCTTTTTTTTTATGTTTTCTATTTCATAAAATGGTTAATTATCACCATAAATGAACATTTTTTAATTATTTGAATTACAAATGGCAGATGGATGATCGAAGTTGGATGTATAGGCATGTTGGGAAAAAGTCTAAACATATACATGAATTTATGAGTGGGGTCAATACGTTTCTTGATTTTGCTTTTTCTAATCCTGAGTGCGTAGATGATGGCATGATTCGGTGTCCTTATGCCAAGTGTGATTTCATAAACTATAAATCGCGCGAAGATGTAGAAATGTGTCTTTATAAGCATGGATTTGTACCAAACTACACTACATGGGCGGAGCATGGGGAGTCAGTTGAGAAAGTAGGGAATTCTGATGACGATATTGATGAGGGAAATGAAAATTGGCCTAAAGACATGTTAAGGGATATTACAAGATGCATTAACCCTGGATTTGATGAAGATCCTAATAGCGAATCAAAGAAGTTCTATGACCTACTAAAGGCTGCAGATGAGCCCTTGTGGGATGGTTGTCAAAATCACACCAAGTTATCAGCCGTAACTTTGTTGTTGCACCTAAAATCCAAGTATTGTTTGTCTAATACTGGATTTGATACTTTTCTTTCAGCTTTCAAGGAAATGTTGCCTAAAAACAATAAATTACCCGAGTCATTTTATCACTGCAAGGCCTTAATGAAGGACCTTGGGCAACCTCTACAAAAAATACATGCATGTAATAATGATTGTATCTTGTTTCGAGGAGAATATGCAGATTTAGACAGTTGCCCAATTTGTAACGAATCTAGATATAAAAACCATGGCAGTGTTAAAGGGAAAAAAAATAAACCAATAGCAAGGAAGGTCTTAAGTTTTTTACCAATTATACCAAGGCTTCAAAGGCTTTATTTGTCATCAAAAACGGCCGAGCCTATGAGGTGGCACAAAGAAAAATGATGTGATATTCCAGGTGAGCTAAGGCACCCTGTTGATAGCGAGGCTTGGAAACATTTTAACCTCAATTACCCAACTTTTGCTGAAGATGCTCGTAGTATAAGACTTGGTTTAGCTACTGATGGATTTAATCCTTTTGGGCATTCTAGCAAACCTCATTCGACATGGCCAGTTTTCCTTGTTCCATACAATCTCCCCCCTTGGATGTGTATGAAAGAGGAGTACATGTTTATGCCACTGCTTATTCCAGGTCCACATGGACCTGGAAGAGAGATTGATGTGTATTTGCGACCTCTTATAGAAGAACTAAAGACTTTGTGGGATGTTGGAGTTGATACATATGATGCTTTGTCAAAGAAAAATTTTAATATGAAAGCAGCTGTAATATGGACAATCAGTGACTTTCCTGCGCTAGGCATATTGAAGGGTTGGAGTACACATGGGGCCTTGTCATATCCTTCTTGTATGGATCCAAGTGTAGCTTTTAACCTTAAACATGGGAGGAAGCCAAGTTATTTTGGATGCCATCGTCGTTGGTTGAAGCATAATCATAAATATCGAGCTGAGAAGAATAAGTTCAATAATAAAACGAGAAATCCCCCGCCTCGACGAACAGGTGTTGAGGAGTTAAATTTTGTATCTCAATTTAGTTCGGTCATCTTTGGAAAGGATAAAAACAATAGTACCGATAAGACTCCTGGGTTTGGAATCGAGCATAACTAGACAAAGAAAAGTATTTTCTTTGAATTGCCTTATTGGAGTATACTTCTAATAAGACATTGCTTAGATGTGATGCATATTGAGAAAAATATTTTTGATAATTTATTTTACACTGTGATGAACATTACTGGAAAATCAAAAGACCACCTTAAAGCTCGTTTAGATTTGCAAGAGCTTGGTATAAGATTTGAATTACATCCTGAAGAGAGTGGTAATGGGAAATTTAAATTGCCAAAAGCCAAATATTCTTTAAAAAGCGAAGAAGTCAAGCAGGTTTACAAGTGGCTTAAATCGCTGAAAGTTCCAGACGGTTATGCTTCAAATATCTCTCATTGTGTTAACCTTGACAATTGCAAAATAATTGGGCTAAAGAGCCATGATTGCCATGTTCTCATGCAGAGATTCTTGCCATTAGCCTTTCGTGATTTCTTACCAAACTCTATATGGGAACCAATAAATGCTTTGTGCAAATTCTTTCGAGACATATGCTCTAAGGTGTATAAATTAGCTGAGTTAGAGAAGCTTGAGCTATTTATTGCTGAAATATTGTGCAATCTTGAGATGATTTTTCCACCATCTTTCTTTGATTCAATGGAACATTTACCTGTTCATTTGGCATATGAAGCCAAGGTCGGAGGACCAGTACAATATCGTTGGATGTACCCTTTCGAGAGGTGATGTTTTAATAAATTAAATCTCTTTTTTTGCCAAGTTTTTTTTATGGTTAAAGTGATTACCTAATTTTAATATAATTATAGGTGCATGTGTTCTTTGAAGAAAAGGGTGCGTAACAAGGCTTGCCCCGAGGGTTCAATAGCCGAGGCATACATAATAGACGAACTAGTTTACTTTTCTTCTCGATATTTTGATCTTTGGGTGCAAACCAAGTTCAACCGAGCTGATCGAAATGACGATGGCGGTCAAGCTGAAACTAATGGAAAGTTATCAATATTTAGCCACCCTAGGCCTGGTCGTCCAATAGGAGGAAAACGAAAACGCGAAGATCTTTCCGATAAAGAACTCGAGGCAGCAACCTTATACATATTGTCTAATTGTGAGGAAGTCTTTGATTTCACCGAGTATGACATTTTAATTCTTATAAAGTTTATTACTTTTAGATATGCAAATCATTACTCTATATCTACTAATTTATTTCATTACTTCTAGGGAGCACAAACATTTATTGAAAGAATTACATCCAAATATGTCGGATAAAGTGCTACAAAAGGAACATAATTCGAAATTTATAAAATGGTTTGAAAAGAGAGTCAAGCATGATGATGTCGTTGATACGCGTCTAAAAGCGCTCGCTATGGGTCCGTCTAGAGAGGTGACATGTTATGATGGATTCATTGTCAATGGCTTTAGGTTCCATACAAAAGAATTGGAGTCAAGAAAGGTAACTCAAAATAGTGGTGTTTTAGTCCAAGGATGTACTTTTGAAGGCCAAGAACGTGACTATTACGGACAATTAATTAAAGTAGTTGAACTAGAATACTATGGCGAAGAGAATTCGGTATTTTTGTTCCAATGTGAATGGTATGATTCTGAAAAAGGGGTAGTTATTGACAAGTACGGGATAACTACAATTGATACAAATTCAAGGCACAAGCCGTATGAGCCATTTGTTATTGCATCACAAGTTGTACAAGTGTTCTATGCTAATCCAGTGTCGACTAAAGCTAAAGGTTGGTCTACTGTCATCACAACAAAAGCATGAAACACATATGATGTTGCTGAAAATAGTAATGAGGAGACATATAAGGAGGAAGAGTTTCATGATTTTGACTTATATAATATTGAGGAGCAAACTCAGAATTTGATATTGCTTGATGATTCTCAATTTGCTGAAGAAGTGGATCCATCGTTACCAGAAGCATAAAATGAAGATAGAGAATGTAGTGATGAAGATGAAGATGATAATGAATATTTTAATGATGATGAATATTCCGAAGAAGAAGAAGATGATGATGATGATATTTAGGCCCAAGTAGCTGAGTTTTTTAGTTATGTTTTCCTATATATATAGCAGTTGGCATGTTCCAGATAATTATCAGTCAATTATTATTTCCTTTCATTATTTGTGATATGATGACATTATTAGAGAAATCTGCTCGTACTTAGCTTACTTATTTATAAATTCAGTTGACTCCTAAATAATCTTGCATGTTGAGTTTGGTTCGGGAATCATTATTAGTTTATTCTATCAACTGAATCAACACTCTATCTAATGCAACTGTTTTTTCCATGTAATTCTGTAGTAGCCGTATCACTTGTTCATTCCTTGGTATTCTCATTTCCAAAATTTTCTAAAATGTATTACTGAACAGGAAATGGACTAGGCTGAAAATAATCTGACAGTTGAATTAGAAAATGTGCAAGCTTCTTTTGGATGCTAGACAAACTGGAAAAATGAGCAATTCGTCTAAGGCGCACTTGAAGTTCAAACAGGTACAGAATCTCTTTTAGAGAAGTTAGATAACAAGAAGTAAAAAAACTAGTCTGTTACATATTGTCTCTGTTTTGATTGGGTGCTGCTTCTCTGTTTTGTTTTGATATTTTGTGGGTTCATTTGGCTGCTCTGTTTGCTGCTTGTGCTGCATTGTTTACGTGTTTTGGTCTGCAGTTTTGTGTTTATCTCCATGTCTTGATGCTGCAGATTCGGGGGGTGGTGCTGTGCTTGTGGCTGCTATGGTTTGCTGGCTTGCTGTTGTTTTATTTGATGCCGGCTGCAGCTGCTGCACTTCTATAGTTGCTGCTCTTGCTTTCCTCGTCCTGTCTGCTGTTTTCCTTTGCTATACTGCTGTTGGTTTCTCTTGTTGGGCCTTGTGCTATGTTGTGCTGCTAGTCTGCAGTAGGCTCTTTCAATTCTGTTATGGCTGCTGCCTCTTGGTCTTTGGACTGATCTTGCTTTTGTTGCTATTGTGGGCTGCTGCTACTTTGGATGGGTTTTTCTTGGTTTTGTGTCTCATTTCTATGCATTGTATTCTCATGAATGTTGAGATTGTTTCTCTTTTGTTTGGGCATCTGACCTTGTTTTCTTTAGTCATGACATCTATATTATATGCATAGATTTTATGAATTTTTTCCTAATAAAAAAATTATTTTTTGAATGAATGAAGATGGATTGAGCAAGTGCCAATGATTTTGGAAGCAGAAGATGAATGAAGCTTAAACACATATTTATAGTCAATTTTAGTTATGTGTGATGTTTTTCTTCATGGGTTTTGATTGTGTTGATCATATTTGATGTTCTCCTTTTCTTACTTTGGTTTCAATTGATTCGTTTATGATGTTATACTTTCCGGACATTGTTTGCAATGTTTTTTTCTTTCAGGTTATCCTCTTTAAGATGCTGATTCTTAATGAAATTCTTATTATGTTGTCTCTCTAAAGTAGTACCTAAAATGGGAAGGAAACCTTGCTGTGATAAAGTTGGCTTGAAAAGAGGTCCATGGACTATTGAAGAAGATCATAAGCTCATGAACTAACTTTATCATTAACAATGGTACTTTAACCTGATGACTTGCTAAAATTTAGAATGTTTTGTTTGTTTATCATTAACAGTGTTTTGTTTAAATATTAGATTGTTTCTCTTTTGTCTCATTTCTATGAATGTCCTGTATGATGTTTGTACATTCCTTCTCCTTCCATGCCAGATTTAAATTCCTACTCAGAAGTGAATAGAACCTAGCTGGTTTTGCTCGGCCCTTATATGCTCTGGGCTGTAGTTTACGTACTTTACTCGGGCGGTAACTAACTGCTAAACCACTTGTATTTATAGATAGATACATAGGCCTAGACTAGTTACTCGGGGATGTATTGACCTTTTTGTTTTTGTTATTTCGTTATATTATTTTGTTAATTATTGGAAAATTATTGTACCCTTCTTTAGTTTATAATTTTCTTTTATTAATTTTTGTGATAACTTTCCCTTTAACCTACCCAGTGCCAAATTACATTTGCTGCTTTAATTAGGAACCAGATCAAACCCACAAATCACATTTGCTGCTTTAGGAACTGGATCAAACCCACCATGTCTGACTATTATGTATACACATGTGATAGCAAGATTCAACCGTCAAGGATAAGGGGTGGCTGACTGGCTCCTTCAACTACACACAATTAATGTCATATATAGATCATAATTAAAATAAATTTATAGTATATTATTAATTGTTAGACTAAGAAACTCGAGTGACAATGCAATTAGACATCATACATCACCCCAATCAGAATAAATTCCTGGTTACTGCTCCTTTCATTCCAGATTTCTTCCCACCAAGCAAAATAGAGATTAATGGGTGCTTGAAAAAGAGATGTACAATTTACGCAAAAAAATTAGTGATTGTAATGGTTGTCTTAAATTTTCTATAATGATGGCACAACTAGACATTCAGTAACATCTACCATATATACTACTATTTTCTGATTGCTAGTAAATTCCATCACCTAATATATTTGTTGTTCATATATGTTTGTTTTTTAGTGATTGTTTTGTCCGTCACAAATAGTTTATAGTGATGGAAAAATTAACCACTACTAGGAGCCGTCATCTATATTATTATTTTGTGATTGTTGAAAAAGTCCATCATATAATACCATTTTTTGAGATTACTTTAAATGTAATCATAAAGGTCCATCACATGTGGGTTTCTTTTCGTGATGGTCTTGGCTGTCACCAAAGATTATTTTGAACTTTTTTCTTTGTGATGGCTTAATGCATTCACGTTAAGGAGAAATATATAGGTGATGGTTATATGCCATCTCAAAAACTAAAAATTAATTTTGGACAATATTTGGTGATTGAAATAGCCGTCACACACACACACACACACACACACACACACACACACACACATATATATATATATATATATATATATATCCACGATAGCAAAATGAGCCATCATATATATACTATTTTTTGTGATGACTCAAATAATCCATGACGAAATATTATCAATTGTGATTGCTTTTGAAAATCGTCACTAGGATCCATCACGTATGCTTGATTTTCTATTATTTTGTGATTACTTAAAAAGTCCATCACAAATGACTATCTTTTGAGACTGTTTTAAAAAACAGTCACAAAGTTCCATCACGTATTCTTGTTTTTCTAGTAGTGAATGGTCATTTTGGACAATTGACCAAATCCTTAGGGTTTAGGGTTTGAGAAAATTTAGGGTTTAGGGTTTAAAACCCTTAGGGTTTACAAATAATTTCTAAAATTTCTAAATTAGGTTTTCAAAATAGAAAATTAATATTTCTAAATTATAATTAGGATTTTCTAATTATATTAAAATTTCTTAATCACCATTTAAATCTTGCTAATTTGGATTAACATTTCCTAATTAAAATCGCTAATTTAGCAATTAGGGTCAAAATTGTTCATTAAGGTTTATAACCCACGAATTAGGGTTTCTAATAGAAAAATAATTTTTCTAAATTAAAAATTAGATTTCGTAATTAGATTAATGTTTTCTAATTACTAATAACTTGAAAATTAGAATTAATACATCCTAATTAACATTAAAACTATTTAATTAACACTTAGGTTTTTCCCTATTTATAAATTTGGGTTTCAAATCCGTAATTAGAGTTTTCAAAATGTGACATTAAGGTTTGCTAATTAATTAAGCGTTACCCTAATTAATATTATAATTATTTACACTTACGCCACTAAGTTCCCGATTTAGGGTTTCATGCACCGAATTAGGGTTTCGGATTCCCGGAACTGAAATTAGGGTTTCCAGAACCGGTTTCTAGGGTTTCTTGTTAAACGCTATGATTTTCTAATCGAACGTTGACGTTCTTAATATATACTTAGGGTTTGTTACAGATATCGTTTATCTGGTCAACCCTTGACCCTTAACCACATACTGTACACATATACACAAAACATAATCACGTTTTCCTTAATCCTGAATAATTCACCTAAATCCTTCACAGAATTTTGAAATCCTCAAAATTCGTTCTTAAAAATATTAAACGCATACACTTATTTTCTGTCTAGGTTCTAATCTTAAACCTTAAATCAATTAATAAAAATTTTAAAAAAAATATTCAAAATTCTCGGGTTGTCACATTCACCCCTTCTTCTAAAAATTTTGTCCCCGAAATTTACCTTACACCTTACACCATGCTGCTTACACCCTTCACACACTTTATCACATGCTACCCAATATACCACTCATAAGAGTAAAAAATCTTCAAATTTTGCTGAGGAGTTATATAGACTATTTGTCTGTCATTTTCGCAAAGGTTTTATGGAAAATTCATCCGCAAACCGTCATTACTTACGAACACAAAGGGTGATTAGCCTGATATGCCCTGTACTGGCCAAGTACTGCTTTTATCTGTTTCTCGTCACTGCCAAAGGCACAAAAATTCTACCTCAGTCTTATTGGATTCCGCACCAAAATAATTTGGTTCGGGAAATTTCTTTCAATGAACACTTAGAGTTTTCATAAACTTTAGTCTAGCTGAATCGAATAGCATAGACCCATATCAATAATTCAATTCAATCGAATTATTTAGGTGTAGCCAAACCCCGTTGGCAAATTAAACTTTTGAAAACATTTTTGAGAATGATGTCATGATGCCGTACTGTATTAACAGTCCGTTTGAGGATGTCGTCATTATATGACTTTGTCATAACACATCATACAATAGTGGAACAACGATTTTAGATCAAATTCACACTAAGTATTCCTGTATTTATAACTCCATCAAATTTTTATCATCTCTGCACCAGGTTACATGGTACATGAGTGATAATTAAAACATATTTTGATATTTCAAATCGTTTGCATCTAGCTGAAATAAGTAGCATAGACTATACTTTAAACCGTTTCAAAAATGATTACAAGTCTACATATTTTATTTTAAAGGCACATAGTGCGTATTTAGCTTGATGTCAAAATTTCGAAGTCTAGCATAGCTAGGAGTTTTGGAAAACTTATTTCTTCACTAGTAATCATTTGCTTAACAATCTATCTGTTCCTATTATCCTCAATATTCTGTTTACACACAACTATACCCAGTTCGTCACACCACACTTATGAGTTCATTTACTTGCCACAATCATATGAGTTTAAGAACCCGTCCTAGTTTGACCTTTGGCGTCCGTTCGCTGAGGGGTTTATAAACATTTCATATAACTTATGAGTCAAGAATGTCACATAAGTATGAGTTTTAAGAACTCGTACTTAACCTTATATCCTCTACCTATGACCTATCTATCTGTTATACACATGAGAAAGGAATCACCCTCTTAACATGCATTTAGCAAATAGCGCGACACAACATTTCAATGATTATCATTGTCAGAAACTAAGTAGTTATTACACCAAGTACAATTCAGCTCCCATACGAAGAATCATACAACTCAGCTGCTGACACGAGTCCTCAATTGAATTCCCCACCTAACACTAACACCCTTCTCAATACGAATTTCATTTAATCCGTATTCATAATCCATAACTCTTTTATGAGTTTTCATAGTACAATTGCCACACAACAAACTTTGCTGTAACTTTTCAATCATTAGATTGACTCTTCTTCCTGTTATCACCTTATCAGATCACGGGGTGATCGCATCGTATATATTACGATTCACTTCTATGTCTTGATCGTTTTGTTTTACGATCTTCAATCACTGTACTTTTAGTCTTTTAGACTCTATCTATTCACCATTACTGTCCAACTTTATTATCAGAGTTAGAGAAACTCTGTATCTTTTAACTCACCGAGATTCGTCTTTGAATCTTTCCGACCAACTAACTCTATTTGAGTTAGTACTTATCCTAATCACTGCGGTTATTGGTCTCAGGTATTCCGACCTAAGCTTCATAACCAATAGCTCTGATACCAACTGTGACGGCCCCGAATCCAGTTCGGATCCGGATCCGGTTCGATCATTCTATACAACTATTACTATTTGCGGAAGATATAAACATAAATTGTTTATACAATACATTTTACACACTATTCCCCAAGGTCGAGTAACCTTAACTTAATCACATTCATAACTTTTCTAACATATAACATCATTATTATTATACAACACTATTACAAAACTAATCGCATACTTATACTAAAGCTTGAACTGTCTTTGACCTTTTCTTGAATCCGACGCGTTCGTCTTAATCTGCAATGTTTTATCATAATATAGCAAGGGTGAGCATGAAAGTTGCCCAGCAAGTTTAAGTACAACAATATAACGATATATCATGATTGAAGAATTTGAATAATAAGATGGCTATAATTCAACAATGTAATTGTGAACTAGCAGGAACAAGCTTATGACTGAACAAGTATTATACATGAACAAATATATCTGAACCAACTGGTAATGAAGGTGATCAACCTTTCATACCTGACTTATACATGCAATATGTACAGAGTACAATTCATGGCAACCAGCAATGATTAACCATAAGCTTATCTGAATGAAATACTCTTAGTAGAGTTAAGTAAAAACAAACTTACCTGAACCGTTGA
Source organism: Panax notoginseng (assembly GCA_016801055.1). Lineage (NCBI taxonomy): Eukaryota > Viridiplantae > Streptophyta > Magnoliopsida > Apiales > Araliaceae > Panax > Panax notoginseng. Next base: position 101,370,474 of record CM029016.1, read on the forward strand.
TTACCGCTACATAATTTATAACGCTTTATCCGAAGACCTAATATTATTAATATAGATCTCCAATATTAGAATAATATCATCACAGTATAATATTATTATATATATAGACATACATAGAATAACCTACACACATAGCACATAACCCTATCAATCTATTCAGCACATAAAACTTAGTATCAAGTCAGACTATTTAAGTCCGAGTTGAAACCGACACAATTCTAACATCCCGACGGTCTAGTCGGACTTTTATCGAGTCTAAGTTCAATTAAACTCTGCCTAAACACTTAACAATTAACTCAGATAATTTTAATAATAGTCGAAATATTTTTTGTAAGCTCGTAATAATTTTTAAATAATTATTACCATTTATCATAAATTTTCAATCATTAAACGCGTATTTAAATAAATTAAATACCACATAATTCTTTTATCATTAATATTTATTTATTTTCAAATATTAATGAAAATCATCACTTATATTATAATATATTTATAATATCACAAAGTATTTTTAATACCTTAAAATCATTTAAATATAATTTTTAAACACTTAAATTCATTATCCGATAATTGCTATTAATATTAAAATATTAATATTTTCATGACAAAATATTCAAAGTTATATTTTATAACTTAAAATTATTTTTATAACCCCTAAATCATTTTCATATGATTTTTAAATCATTTATTCTATTTTTCCATAATTTATTTAATATATTTATTAAATAAACTAATTATCATTAATATTAATTAATTAATGAAATTTCTCACAAAATATTAAAAGTCACTAAAAATAATTTAAAATATTATCTTTTACCATAATATTATTTTTCATGATTTTTCATGTATTAAAATTATTTTTAAATAATTTATTTAATATTATAATTAAATAAATTAAATTCCATTTATATTTCAAAAATATTAAATATTTATGAAATATACTCAAAATAATTAAAAACTATTTTTCAGAATTTAAAATAAATTTTCGAAATTTTTTTAAGTATTTTTAGTAATTAAAATATATTTATTTCAATTAATTTAATAATTTCCAGAAATTAGAAATTAAAACTGTCACTAAAGGACCCTATAGCGACAGAATCGTCGCTATAGGTGTTCTTCGTGTTCTTGAGCAAGAACCCAGAACTTCATGATAGTTAACAAGGTAGGAGGTTTGACCGAGTTTTATTCAGTGCTCATTTCGATTTCTGTGTTGGCTAAGACATTAAACTTGTAGTATTTATGTACTACTACAATTATATACCATTATCTAAGTCATTACGCATCACATTTGCAAGATCCAAGCCTGCAAAGATGTTGTCAGAGACCTGCTGGGATTTCTGGGTTTTCCAGATTCCTAGTCAGTTTCGAGTGACCACTTTGTGGCTCACAAATCTTATGGTTCTGTTCATTAAATGGTCGAAATCTAAGTTCATAAATGTAGTTATTGTGTCAAGGAACAACAACCAATCCACTGATCAACTTAAAAACATCATAACAATACGATTTATGTCGGTTAAAGTAAGGGTCACAGACTGTTCTTGAGAAATCTGGGTTTCCCAGATTTCGCCAAAAGCTGGTGGTCAACGAGGTTTTGACAGGGATTATCTTTGATCCTGCTATGGATCTGGTTGTACTAAGGACTTGAATATGTAGTGAACATGACAGGCTACACAGATCAAACAACAACTTGGCCAAAACACAAGTCAGACGCAAGATCAGAGGCTATCAAAATGCATGTCAGACAAGATCTTGGTTTCTGGGTTACCCAGAAACCAGACTTTGTCAACGGTCAATGGGTTTTAACCAACAATAACTCTCGATCCAAGCATACACTGACTCTGATTCGAGTTTCAGAACAAAGACCAACTAACATACTACACGTTTAAAACTTAAAACAACACAAATCATTAACATAGAAAGATCTAAGGCCTCTGACAATCAACTGTCAAGCCATATTTCTCCATTTTTCCAGACTTCTAAAAATGTTTGATTCGTGCATCTAAGTGTTATGGATCCATGATCCATCAACTCAGATCCTTAAAAGACACCCTATTACACATATCTAAACAACAAATAACAACATCAAGCACAAGATCTAAGGATTTCTAAAATTAGGGTTTATACCTCTTTCTAACTTGATTTTTGATTTCTGATCTTTGATCTTGTTCTTGGCTTGCTAATACTTGATCATGGTTTGGTTTCTCACACTTTCTCACTCTAACTCCCGAATTTCTAAAGAGAGAAGGTCTTGGTGGAAGATGAAAATGAAAGTTGCATTTTCTCTCTCTTTAATCTCTAAAAATGACTTGATGCAATGTATAAGGATGTTATAAGGGCTGATTGCTGAGATTTGCATCACATGCTAGGGCTAGGGTTGGTTCACCAACTCACCTTAGGTCTAGATCTATACTCCAACTATTAAAGAATACAAAAAGGGCACAAAAGTCATTTCCATGAAATTTTAATTCTAGAATGGTCATTTTGGACAATTGACCAAACCCTTAGGGATTAGGGTTTGGGAAAATTTAGGGTTTAGGGTTTAAAACCCTTAGGGTTTACAAATAATTTCTAAAATTTCCAAATTAGGTTTTCAAAATAGAAAATTACTATTTCTAAATTATAATTAGGATTTTCTAATTATATTTAAATTTCTTAATCACCATTTAAATCTTGCTAATTTGGATTAACATTTCCTAATTAAAATCGCAAATTTAGCAATTAGGGTCAAAATTGTTCATTAAGGTTTATAACCCACGAATTAGGGTTTCTAATAGAAAAATAATTTTTCTAAATTAAAAATTAGATTTCGTAATTAGATTAATGTTTTCTAATTACTAATAACTAATAACTTGAAAATTAGAATTAATATATCCTAATTAACATTAAAACTATTTAATTAACACTTAGGTTTTTCCCTATTTACAAATTAGGGTTTCAAATTCGTAATTAGAGTTTTCAAAATGTGACATTAGGGTTTGCTAATTAATTAAGTGTTACCCTAATTAATATTATAATTATTTACACTTACGCCACTAAGTTCCCGATTTAGGGTTTCATGCACCGAATTAGGGTTTCAGATTCCCGGAACTGAAATTAGGGTTTTCAGAACCGGTTTCTAAGGTTTCTTGTTAAACGCTATGATTTTCTAATCGAACGTTGACGTTCTTAATATATACTTAGGGTTTGTTACAGATATCGTTTATCTGGTCAACCCTTGACCCTTAACCACATACTGTACACATATACACAAGAACATAATCATGTTTTCCTTAATCCTGAATAATTCACCTAAATCCTTCACAGAATTTTGAAATTCTCAAAATTCGTTCTTAAAAATATTAAACGCATACACTTAATTTTTGTCTACGTTCTAATTTTGAACCTTAAATCAATTAATAAAATTTTTAAAAAAAAATTTCAAAATTCTCGGGTTGTCACAGTTGACATTGAAGAAGGCAAGAGGTTAATGCGCTACAAGAGGAACGTAAATCTGAAGGATATGAAGAAGAAGGAATTTCCTGAAGAAGTTGAATTTCTGGCTGAGATTACTGGAAAATGCATTCTATGCAAGGATACTGCACATGATACTGTAAGTGATCTTCAACTGAGAATCATGACTATAATCGTCATGAAGCAAAAGGTGAATTTTGGCACTCTTCTAATCGACTGGCTGACCAAATGGGTGGAGAAGGCTGAGATGAAGAAGTCTACATATAAATCCCTGACTAAGGTCTTTCAAGGAAGACTGTTGAGTATTGTGCTGAAGAAGAAACTAGGAAGCATGATAAAGGATGATGAGGGAGAACCACTGAACATTCATAAAGTGATGTCTCCACAGCTGTTTGTAAACTGGAAGAAAAATTTCAAGGAAAACAGGAGGCTAATAACAACTGGGAGCAGCAGCAAGGTCTCTGCAAAGAAGAAAAAGGCGAAGGAGGTGGAAAGCTCTCAATCTGATGACTCTGTACCAGTAGCAGCCACACCAGTAAAGAAGAAGTCCAAGGGTGTGAAAAAAATAGAGGCTCCACCAAGAAGTGTCTCCACTTATAATAAGGAAGCAGGAGAAGAAAAGGTCTTGACTACAGATATACCCCAAAAAGAAGAAGTGACAGATTACTCCAAAGGCCATCCAAAAAGAGAGCAAAGGTGATAAAGAAGTCAGCCCCAGTTCCCCAAGAAATCTATCTTCCAAGGATGAAAGCGTAAAGTCAGAAAAGGAGAAGGGAACTGAAAGTCTCAAGACTGAGTCCCCAAAGAGCAAGTCTAGAAATGAAGAAGAATGTACAAGCCCCATGGCTAACTCTTAGAGCATCCACTCTGATGATGAAGAAAGGTTGCAAGTTGACACAACTGCATCTCCTACTACAAATGCCCCAACAAGTACACATGATATTTCCAAAGATGTTGAGTCCGGAGAAGAAGGACCTACCCCCAGTGTTGCTAAACATCAAGAAAGCTTGTATGATGATTCAAAGGCTTCAAAATCTGAAGAAGAAGAAAAGTCTGACTCTCCTATAGCTGAACCTCCAAGGAGAAGAAAGAGCAACCGACTACTTGCTAAATCTTTCCCAAAGAAGCAAAGTGAACACTCTACTACAATCATTGAAGTGAGTGATGATGAATCTGAATCCAAGGAAGAAGATCCTGAAGAAAGTACTAGTGATGAAAATTAGCAAGAAGAATTCTCTGATGAATCAGATGAAAGGAGTCAGCATGACACAAGCTCAGAAGGTGATGAAATGGAGAATGATGATAAAGTGAAGGAACAAACTGATGAGTCCGATGAGGGAAATCTATAAAGGTCTAACTTCAGTTCAGAACAGAGAAAAGATGGAAGAAACTCCAGTTCTGTAGAAGAAGAACCAGAAGCTTTTCACATTCCCCACCTTGTTCATCAAAAGAGAAGAATTGTAGTGGAAGTTGATGAAGAACCACTAGATGTGCTTCCTGACAGATGGATTAATCATGGAAATGATGACCTTAGAAAACTTGCTCAACAATCGTAGAGCCATGAAGCTGGACACTTCAACTATGATTTATGAGCATGAAGCTAAGAATCATGCAATAAGATGGTTTTACTCTCATATGCCATGGGTAAAAGGCATACCTCACTGAAGACAACATCTATATCACATGGGTCTTCTCTCACCTTCCCAACATAGAGCTGGTGTCTCAGAACTTCCCAAGGGTAAAGAAGTTTGCAACTAAGATGATCAAAGAACAGCCTCACTACAAAGTCTACCGACATGCTGGGAACCATTACGTTCCCTATGATAGTAGAGTGGGTTCTGATGGCAGAAGGATAATGGCCAAGGATATGATCGTAGAGTCCCTTCACTATATCACTAAAATGATCAAGTTCAGTTTGAAAAGCTTCCCTCTGCCCAGGCACAATTGTCTGACATCCCTTCATCCTCTAACAGCGATTGGCACTCAACGATTTTTCAGATTCTCACTGCTTTCGAAAATCTGTCCAAGAATGAAAATCGTAGAGTTTAATCTGGTGCTCAACAAGAGGCTGCCCAACCACATAACCAAACTCCTACGGAGCAGGAGTTACTGAAGAATTCTGTTGAGTTGGTTGAGAAGATACCTATCATAACTGAAGAGTCAAAGGTGTTGACAGAAGCAGGAGACAATGTAGTTTAAAACAGAATTCAAGCCACTATATCTGATATATCTCTCAAAATCAAAGAGAAAGATCAAATCTATCTGAAGGCTATAAATGATCAGAAGACAGAAGCTCTACGAGCATAGAAGGCAAATGAAGTGCAAATCCTATCCCTCTTTGACAAGATTGACAATATGAAGCAGTCTCTCTCCTTGTAAATTGAGCTGAGCCAACAAGAACTTAAGATTAAGGTTGGTAAATCATCTTACCTAATGGAGCAACTAATGTCCAACATAGAGCAGCTTTCACAAGTGATTAATGACAAAAAAGGGGAGAAAAAGAGACATAGGAAAAAGTACTCAAGGAGAAGTAAGGAGAAAAGAAGCAAAAAAGACAAAAAGGCTAAGAAGAAGGCAAAGAAGAAGATAGCAGAAGAAAAAGCAGAATCATCATCTGAGGGGGAGCCAAAGGATGATGATCCTATGAATGCAGAGTTTGAGGGGGAGCCAGAAAAAGAAGAAGAGCATGAATCTGAGGGGAAGCAGAGAAAAGAAATGAAGTCATCATCCCAGGGGGAGCAGGAGCAAAAGGACGAAGCAAATAAGTAACTGATCAACAGACATCCTGGAAACTCACATAGAGCCAAAAAGGTACATCTCAAACTAGTTAGGTATGTTCTGGATCCAGGATGTAAAGTGTCATAGTTTATTAAATTCCATATTATCAATGACATTCATGATTACTTGTTTTAGAAATACAGTTGCTCACTATATATAAGATTCATTCATATCATGCATATGCACTAATTATTTTTGTCATAATAAAATAGGGGGAGATTGTCAGGAATAAGCATGTGAATGTTATTCCTATTTACATATGATTTGATTATAATATATATGAATGAATATGCAAGTATGCTTGCATCAAGAAAAGCTGTAAAGTCATTTGATAGATAATAAGAACATATGCACAAGGACTTAGAATGAATTGATCAAATATGTTAGGTTGATCCTACATAAGACAAACAACTTTGTAAAGTCCTTAGAAAAAAATAATGTACAAGGACTATAAATATAGAAAGATCAAGCTTGTTAGGTTGATCTTATAATGTAATACATAGGCTTGTCTGATCGTCGAGCACTGCACCAAAAATCGTAGTTTGCCAAGAGAGTCAAGGAAAACTCGAGAGCTATCAAGGCAGAATCCTAGTCTGTAAGATAGTAGATCTAGGAGTTCGTCAACTACCAGGAGAGACGAGGAAGGATCGTAGTGTGTCGAGAATAACTTCCTCGTAGTCGTAGTTTGCTGAGGAAGTCATGTTCAGAATCATAGAGACAGCCTGTCTACGAGCCGACCGAGCATCTGTTGAAGCCAAGTCAAGAATCGTAGACTACACTCGGAGTCACAGAGTCTACTGATCATATCAGAGGCAGAGATCGTAGTCGAGCAAGATCAGATGAAGACAACGAGCATAAAGACAGAAATCATAGAGTGGCAAGATCTGATCTCAGAGTCGTAGTGTCTGTACAACCCTAGCTGAATCGTAGAGTGCAGAACTAAGGCTTCAACAGATGTGCTCACAATGCCAAGGCAGAATCGTAGAACAAACACGATTCTCAGCAAATGAGCACTCCTAGAATATCCAAAGTATGAAGCCTCTGGTCTAAGCTGCTAAGTTACATCCAACCAGAAGAAAACTAGAGAGCACTCAACAAATGGCATGCAAGCTAACAGAAGATCTAAGCACCAACCCAATCAGTATACAGATTGAGTTATGAAGCCATTCAAGTTGAAGTCTTCCACAAGTTGATCAGAAGAAGACTTCAATCAAAGTAACTGACTAAGGAAAGTCAGCTAGTGTAGTTGTTGTCAAGAAAATAGTAGACAACGATCTTGGAAGCAACCGGGATCGTAGTGTTTGCCAAACAAAGAAGGAACTGATGGAGTGTACACAAAAATACTGGTCAACCTATGAAGAACAAGACTAAAGTGATTAAACATTGGGTCAGTCCATTGATGATAAGTGAACGGGAGATCACAAGGAGAAAGTGAACTGGGCATGTCACAAATCTGAAGTGTTTGCTATTCAATAGGGGCCAGAACAAGGAATCAAGCCATCAGTATCTGAGAGCAGTCGGGGCAAACAGAAGTGTTGAAGCACTGCACAAGAAAAGGAAGAGGTGTTTATATTGAAGATTCACTCTTAAAGATCGTAGTGTTGTCTCTACCTGTCAATGAGCAACATTCAACAAGACACTACGATCAGGTCCAAGAAGATATGCATCAGAATCGTGGAGTTCGGTCATCTGAAGGTTAAAGCATTGGCAACAGTTTAATCTGAATATTGATATTCGAACAGAGCTTATTGAGAGCATCGATATAAAAGGACAACCTCTGATCGAGAAATCAAAAGTAGGAAATAAAGTCGACTACATGCTTGATATGAAAGGTGACAACTCTAAGGCGGTGGGTAAGGTGGCAGACTGCTGTGTCAGTAAAGTCATAAAGGAGCTGTCACGTCACATCAAGCAGTCTACACCAAATAACTCGAGATCTGCAAAGAAATTCAAAGAGCTTTCAACGGCTACATACCAACGGGAAGATTGGGAAGGAGTATATATAAGCTAGAGCTTCAAAGATCAAGAATTGCTGATGATTGCTAAGTTACAGAATCATTGAGTTATTGGAATGCTACCGTTGACTCTACGAGTACCACCAGAGCTAAACAGAACAAGTCTCAGTGACAGTGAGACTACAAAGGTGGAAGTGAAGTTTCTTTGAAAAGGGACTTGAACAGACTAAAGCTTCACTCAACAAAGATGAGAATGCCACTGAAGATGGTAGCTAAGCTGAGAGCCGAGAAGGTCAAGAAGATAGCATTCAGAAAAAAGTGGTAGAGTACAAAGAAGATCAAGAGAGCCACTCTACAGATTACCATGAACCAAAAGCTAAAAAAGAACAGATGCAGAATCATGTCTGCAAAACATTCAAGAAGGGTTCAGGGATTGTTAAGTGCCAGATGAAGTCTACCAAAAGCTCAGAGACTTAGCAAATCCAGATGGTGATGGTGCACAGCTGACATCAGATGAAGATAAGCGAAAAAGAGTGAAGATCAGCTGCACCAGAAAAGATGTGGTCCAGACTCGAAGCAGAATGAAAAGAGGACCACACCAAGCTGCTAAGTATAGAAGATATTCAAGCTTAAAGATATCTTAGCAGCTCAACACCACCAACAACAACAACTATAATTACAAGAAGCTAGGACCTGAGGGGTCCTTGTCCGGAGGGACTAAATAAAGTTCCAAGCCTGGTGGGCTTGAAGAGTTCCTAAGGAACTAGAGGAATTCCAAGGCTGGTGGCCTTGAAGAGTTTTTAGTGAACTGAAGTTCCAAGACTGCTGGCCTTGAAGGAATCTTAGTGATTCAGGGTGCTGCCCTTCCTTAGTGGAAATTCTGCTAGTTGAAAGTAGAAGAGCGGATTAGGAGCTTGAGTCTCTGAACCACTTAAAATCCCTTGTGTCTTTTACTTTATGTCACTTACATTAGGCACTTAACTACTATAACTGCTATATATGTATTAACTACTTACCACTGAACTAACTCTAAGAACAATGTCTGTATTATTATGAATATATCAATGAAGGGGATCTTTTACTTATTCCGCTGTGCTTGAAAAGATTCTTATGTTTGTCATATGCTAATTCATTAGCAATACAAAATAAACGAGAAAAGTATTTGAAAATAAAAAAGATCTATTCAACCCCCCCTTCTATATATATTGTGTGCCTACTGGGAACTAACACACAACACAGCACACCGGATAGAATTTAAAGCTTGAAGACCAAGGGCATGGTCCCATCTTCCTAAATTTGTACAACCTCTAATCCCATGTCATTGTGTAGCTCTCGACAACAGCATGTCTTAAAAGGTCTTATACACCTTGATCGGATGCCCATATTGAAGTTCTGAAAGTTCGAGCGAATAACACGTTACACGCGTGCATGTACTTCAAGAGGACGGGACTTGCGAAATCCGGGGCACCCCAGGCAGCAGCAGGTGCACCTGCAGCTCCCCCATCTATAAATAGAGGGCTTGGGGCAACCATTTTGCATAGAAAAAATGCGAGAAAGCCTTTTCTAATTTGCTCTGTACACACCCTAAACTGAGTGCATTCTTATTTTAAACACTTGTGAGCTTCTATATTGTTATATTTTTACCGGCGGGAGCTGAGTGTTCATCCATTTAAAGTCATTGAAGTCTTCTTTGGCAGTCCACTGTAAGCCTTCTTATACTTTCTAAAGCTTTCTCCACTACTGTGCACACACAGTTCTTTACGTTGAGAGTCGTGTAGCGCGTGTATGCCCGGACTTCGGTCTGTGGCTTTTATTTCTTTTTGTATATATATATATATATATATATATATATATATATATTATATATTATATATTTATATATATGGACTAACATTATCGAGTTATACCTCGATTGAGCCTGGACTAACGTCCGGAGCGTTTACTACTTATATATATATATATATATATATATATATATATATATATATATATATATATATATATATCCTCGATTGCGAATTAACAAAACGAGCTTGGATCGATACATTTCAAGTGCGTTTATCGCTTATATATATATATTTACATTTTCTGTCAGGCATGGAGTTTACTTCGTGGCCTTTTACTGCTCTATTTACATTTTGCCCTGCCTGGAGTCTACTTCGAGTCAGTTGATCGTTTTATTACTTTATTTATATTTTCCAATCCCCCATGGAGGTGCTTCGTGGTGGTTGATTGGTTTGCTACTTTTTTTATATTTGTAATCCCCCATGGAGGTGCTTCGTGGTGGTTGATTATCTGCACACACACACACACAAATATATATATATATATATATATTTACGGCTTTTATATATATATCTGTTTACATCTTTCATACAAATTGCTACATCATGTGAGCCTAGGAATCATGTGATCACAGATTCAGTCTACCGAATCTAGATTCGGTTCCCGTGATGGATATTTTTAGCTGTGCACGACTTGTAAATTATTTATGTTGTTTGAATTTCCTTAGATGGCTCTCATGCTCACAAGGAGTTCGGTACTGCTATGTGTATTATTTTCTTGAAGATGCTTCGCATCTCAAAAATAAAAGCAATCAAACCAAACACCTAATAAAAATGGAAGTATCAAAGGTCTCAATTACTATTGAGCAAAAAGGATTTGAAAAACCTCTTTTTACAAAACATCACCACTATATCTTGTTAAAACTAAATTTTATACAGAAATTCAAACCCTTTGAATATAAGTATAACGAGGTATAGCACTACTTCCAAATAATTACACATTGATCCACACACACACACACACGCACACACATTCATATAACAGTTTAATTAAAAAGTTGCGGTCACCGTTGCAACACGAATGTTGGGGGGTGCTTAACACCTTCCCTCTGCATAACCAAGTCCCCGGACCCTAATGAATCTCGGTTTCACAGACCCGTTAAGCAGTGTCACATCACTAGGTCAATGTGTAAATCTTTTCTCGGTTGTGTTGGTACAACTATTTAAAAAATTTATTGGTGACTTTTACAGTCCAATCGTCGACATATACATGTCGGACCTTTTCACAACTTATTTTTTCAAACAAATCTCACCTAACATGAGAACACCAAAAGACAAGAACAGAAAAGGGACAAATAAAAATTCCGACGACGACATGACTTTTTGGATATTAGATTAATCAAATTTGGCAATAAGAATAAAACAAAAATGGGGCAAAATGGGGAGAGAGTGGTCGGGCAATACAAGGCCATTTATGGCCTTGTGATGTGATGAATAGTTTACCATTTACGCTAATTAATCTTTTATCTACACCAAGCACTTGTGTGTCAAGCTCCCATGGTTAGAAATCCTAATTAAGATTACATGTAATCCTAAAATACAAGATAAGGGTAATTACCTAAAGGTTAAAAGAAGTACGGGGGATAATAATATAGATATAGATTTTATATCTATATTAATTCACTAAATAACCTAATGTCTTCTCATTTCATTTCATTTACTAACAAAGCAAGAGAAAGAGAGTGGGAGAAAGAGGAGGCTGGGGATATCTAAGGGATAAAAGGGACAGTGATTTCCTTCATTCATGCACTTAAAGTTCCTAAACTACTTTGAAAAGACAAGGAGGATAGCAAAGAAATCAAGGTGAGGTTCTACTCTAGTTCCTTTCCTTTCATTTTGTTTTATTTTCAAAGTTATAGGGAGGTTATAAGACCCCAACTTTTATGAATAAAGGTTAATTTTTTTTCTCTAAATATCATTTTGAATATTATGGTGTGGATTTGATATAATGTTATAGTTGTGGGTAATATTTATAAATTTTGCAAAGTAAGCAAGTTGTCATAAAATATTCATTTGGTCGGGGAATATTCATTTTATCAGGGAATATTCGTAGCACAATTATTGGTGGACCCCACAACGGAATTACTATCAGAGTTAGAAAACGATAGAAATAACTTTTTATAAAAATAGCGGCAAAAATTCTACCATTAACTGTTGAAATACCCGGTGATAAAAGTATAGTAATACGCATGGTTGCATAGTAGCACACGGTATTGTACAGTATCTTGATTATTGATGCTTACGTGAGAACTCACTCAGTTATATTCAATTATTGCCATAATAATTGTTGCATAATATCTCACATTATTGTTTTAATTATTGTCACAATATTTTATATTATTAAATTAATAATTGAGACGACAAAGTTATTCATATTATTATTTGCATTATTGATAATGTCTAGAAAGTTCTGTCGAGGAAAGGAGTTTGGTCACCTAATTACGCGCCAATAACGAGAAATCCTTATCGGAAAGCCCCCTCTTTCTTGAAAATAATCTGGTTGTGAATATTGTAAGTTATGATATTAATGATGAATAAATATTGTTAAAATGTATTTTGTGAAGCCATATGAGTTGAGATAAATAGATGGGGTTTTATTGAAGTATTTATTGTAAATTTTGCTTATTATATCGACCCCTACTTACTCATTTTTTAAAATAATCGATAGAAAATTATTCAGTATATATATATATATATATATATATATCATACTTAGCAAAATGTGTTTGTTACGAAACACGCTACCTTCTAAGATAAAGGTATTTATCATTAAAGGGGTTAGTGGGAGGATAATTGTGACGCCCCCAAAATAGGTATACAACACCCATTCTGAGTCGCCAAATACATGGTACAAAAAGAAAACTACAATTTCAATAATACAATTGTCGTGCAAAATACGACAACACATACTGTGAGTTTAAATACAAATATTGTCTTCTAGAAAATATCCACACTCAAAATAAGTCCTCATTACAATTATTCAAACACTATTTTACAGAAATAGTGAGGACTGCTAAAACATCTTTCTAGAACCATCACTCCATATCCCGTCTAGATCCCGCTATATCCTCACATCCTGAGAAGAAAAATGGAACAAAAAGGAAAAGCGGGAACTCAACTAGCCCAGTAAATAATATTATGACTAAGATAATATACAACAAATTATCATTAGTATTCAACAGGGAAAAATCTGATAGAATATAATCGACAACAAGTTTTAGATCAACAACTGCAGCGGAAACAACAAACCATTAGAAGAGTCAAGTAGAGAATGAATTCTACTATCTTCTAAGATTTAAAAGTCCATCATCAATATTTTATCCCTGTAACATCATTAATAATCATCTTTAACCAAATATTCATCTTTGCACTACAGGCCAAAGATATTCATTTGTATCACCAGTCGGTCATGTTCATCTGAACACCTGTTCATCTTTGCACTACGGGCCAAAGATATTCATCAGTTAATCATTCATCTTTGCACTACAGGCCAAAGATATTCAGTAATATCATCATTTAGGACTGAGGATGATGAAAAATATCTTAAAGAAAATGAATCCAGTGAAACAGAAGGACAAATAGTAGGGATTCGTATAACAGTTTATCCAAAATCAATAATACTTCATAATAATCAATTGTGAAGCAAAATTCAAAAATAAAGATCAAAACATGGATACAATCAAAGATAATAACCATAATAGATATCTTGGACAAAAAGGAAAAATTTTATTTTTCGGTGAATAGTGCTGTATTCGTGAATAGTGTCGTATACGTGAATAGTAACGTATACGTGAATAGTAACCCCGACACAAAGAGTTCCAAATTTGTTAAAAAGTTCATATCAATATTTCGGCATAATGATATTGAAGAAAATATCATTTAAGAAGAAGATAATATCCCTTACCTCAAAATATCAGTACTTCTGGTCGGAATACCGGTATAAGGCTGAAAGAAACTTGCTCTGATGAATAGAAACTCTCAAAGTATCTAAATACTCAAAAAATACACTCAATAATCTAGAGAGAGAAAGAGAGAAAACTTGTTTCTGGTGTGATTTTCAATTCTAACTTAGCCCTCTATTTATAGTAAAATATTAGCACGCCGAAGCAGACTTAACCTGCAACTTGATGGCTTTACCTGCTACAATTCAAGCCTACCACATTTGAATAAAAATCTCAGCACATTTCTTTACCAACCAAGAGTGGGGCCCACAAATTTTAGAATTTTCTACCAAAATGATAAACTCCGAAAATTTAACAATTTCTGAACCAATCATCTCGTAAAATTCATAATAAATCATACGTTCATTTTTAACGGTTCAAAATTTGTGGACATATACTCAACTTATATGTGTATAACATATCTAAAAATTACCACGATCCAACGGTCGGATTAAAAATTATAACCCCATCAAAATATCTCAAAAATCCTAATTTTTAATACCTCCATTCCGACAAAAATACTGATAAAAACCTCAACATTAACTCCTGCATTTTTAACCACAAGAATATATCCCTCATTTATATCCACAAAAAATAAATATTTCTTTATCATATGAATCAATAATTAATTATTTACAAATAATATTATAGAATCACATTTATGACAACCAGGCCGTTCCCAGGAAAGAGGGGGCTTCCCAATAAGAATTTTTCCTTACTGACGCACAATTAGATGACCAAACCTCTCCTTAGACAGAACTTTCTAGACATTGTCAATAATGTTATCTAATAATATTATTCAAATAATATGAATTATTGATCTGATAATGGGAAATACTATGCAGTGACAATTATTGAAACAACAATAATATAAAATATCAATGCAGCAATTATTGAATCAATAAAATAAAATATTGAACTGTAACTACTGTAACAATTATTGAGTAGTGCCTTCCTTCGTAAGAATAAATAATTGGTGCAATACCGTGTGCTACTGTATTTTAACCACCAGGTATTCCAACAGTATTAACGGTAACAACTACGCCGTTAATTATAAACAACTTATACTTGTCATTTTCTTCATCCAATCGCTTTTCGTTATGGGGCCCACACAAGGCTGCGCCGTCGTACGAATATTCCCCGACAGTAAGAATATTTCACGACCAAACGAATATTCACCGACCAAAAATAAATATTTTATAACCACTTGCTTATTTGAAATATTTGCGTATTTTACCCATAACTAACCACATTAATCAAATCAACCCTTTCTATTTCAAAATAATAAATAGAGAAAATTTAATTTCATTTATTAATAAGTTGGGGTCTTACAACCTCCCCTCCTTATGAAATTTCGTCCTCGAAATTGGCGTACGTACCTGGTGTTTCGAAAAGGTGTGGATACCTCGCTTTCATTTCTGATTCCAATTCCCAGGTCATTTCTTCAATAGCATGGTTTCTCCACAAAACCTTAACTTGTGGTATAACCTTCGTGCGTAGAACATGCTCTTTCCTATCCAAGATCTTAATAGGTACCTCCTCGTACGTTAAATCTTCAGCTATCTCATCTGGTTCTAACTCAATTATGTGGTTTGAGTCTTTCACATATTTACGAAGCACATATATGTGAAAAATATTATGAACACGAGACATGCTTGGAGGTAATGCGAGTCTATAGGCCACATTTCCTATTCAGTCAAGAATCTCAAATGGACCGAAGTCTGGAGTTGACTCGAAGTATTCCTTCTTCATCGATTCTTGCTTCTGGAATAGCACCTTCTTGCACTTTCTTCTTCATACGCATCAGCTCTATGTCCGTAGTTTGAGCGGCTTTAACTTTATCAATTAAAGTCGGTTCTACTCGTATATTTGATATCATCATGGGGGTACTTGGAGCCTTCATCTCTATCTCCATTCTTTGTAAATCATACAAAATGGGCCTTTGTGTTAACACCATTGCACTCGTACCCGCGTATGATCTTCTACTCAATGCGTTAGCTACTACGTTCGCTTTTCCAGGATGATATTGGATGGTATGATCATAATCTTTCAACAGCTCAAGCCAACGTCATTGCCGCATGTTGACTTCCTTTTGGGTGAAGAAATATTTGAGGCTTTTATGATCCGTATAGATCTCCACTTTCTCCCCATACAGGTAGTGTGTCCAAATCTTCAATGCAAAAACGACTGTTGCCAACTCCAAATCATGAGTAGGATAATTCCCCTCATATTCTTTGAGTTGTCGTGAGGCATAGGCTATGACTTTCCCATGTTGCATGAGAACACATTCTAACCCTTTGCCTGAAGCATCGCTGTAGATAACAAATTCATCCGAACCAGATGATATTGTCAAAACAGGTGCCGAAATGAGTCTCCTCTTGAGTTCTTGAAAACTCTTCTCACAATCCTCGCTCCAACCGAATTTTGTATCCTTCTGAGTCAACTGAGTTAACGGAGTAGCGATTCTAGAAAATCCTTCCACAAATCTCTGATAATACCCAGCTAAGCCCAGAAAGCTACGTACTTCGGTCACCAACTTTGGTTGCTCCCAACTTTGTATGGCTTCTGTGACAACCCGAGAATTTAGATAATTATTAAAATCCTAAAATGATGGATTAAAGGTTATAAGATTAACCTAGACAGAAAATAAGTGTATGGAATTGACGTTTCTGTGAAGGAATTTTAAGGATTTCAAAATTTTTAAGAAGAACCTAGTTGGTTTCTTAATTGAATGAGAATAAAGAAATATGGGTTACAAAATTTCAAAACCCTAGAAATGAATTAATATGTACTTGAAGGAATATTGAGAATAAGGTATTACGATACCTGTAAATTCGGTGTGAACTGAATAGTCTAAGAAATGTTATATAAATACATATGAAAATTTTATTAAGGAGATAAGATTTCACAAGAAGAAAAGCTATGAGGTTAAACGAAGATGAGTATATGTATAGAAATATATATACTTAGTAAGGTGCTATATATATTTTAGCAAGAGGAATGATGAATTAAGTTATTGATATAAGGATCAAGATAAAACTATGTTAGTAATTAACATAGCTTGAACGTTAGCCTTGACTGGCAAATAAGAATTTGAATAAGTATAAAGTTGTTAGTTAATACGATTAACAATAAGAAGGGAGTAATTTAAAACTCAAAATTTGAGTTAGAGATAGAATTTTGAAGCATGGACTGCTCGGTTGCGTCCGGAACGTCAAGTTTAGTCAGAATGGACAGTAAACACAAAATGTGTAAAAGTTGACTTTTGGTCAAAGTCAACAGTTGACTTTTATGAAAAAAAGTCAAAATTAGTGTGAGAAGTGAATTATGTTATATGGATAATGCTATAATATTTAATATTATACCAAATGGTGTAAAGTAAAAATATGAGAGGAGATCCAATATGTAAATATGTATATTGGTATCAAGAAGTTAGTAAATTAATTTCATATTGGAATAAATGATTGAATATATTAAATTTATATATTTAATATATAAATAAATTGTTTGAAAACAATTTATAGAGAGGAAGAGGAAATTAAATTTAATTATACAATATAAATTGTATAACTTAAATAAGTTATTAAAACATGGTATGAGATTTAAATGACCTAAAGGGTTACTTTTACTTAGTGGTCATAGAATTAATTCAAGTGAATTAAGAATTAAGTTATGTAACCTAATATATGTATTAGGTGTGGTAATTAAATAACCTAAGAGGTTATAATATGATAGAATATTAGTATCTATGTATATACCAACATTAAGAGATTTATTTATACATCTCGGTTAATTAATTTTATAACCTAATAATAGTAAGTCTAATTGGGTTAAGAAAATTAATGTGCACGAGTAACGAATTTATTTTCTAGTGTGAGGAAAACCCTAATTAACTAATTAGGGAATACTATTAAGAGTGTTGGACTATATAAATTTTATATGGCCCCAAAGAAACTAAATTTGAAGCCCAAAAAGTATTAAAAGTAATTGACTATAATAATATCATAGCCCAATAATTTATTTAGAGTCCAAAAGAATTGGATTTAATGGGCTAAGGAGGTAATATTATTTAAGCGAGCCCAAGTTAGTTTTTGTGAGTAAGTAAAACAATTAAATTTGTTAGCTCTATGGGTTTAATTAAAGGCCCAACCTAGACCCACTTGTGGGAGAGCAATAATATTAAAAATAATATTAAGTCAAGAGATATATTTTAATTATCTCAAGTTATTAATTTTATAACTTAATTAAAACAAGTTTAATTGTGTTATAGAATTTAATGTGCTAAAGTGAGGATTTAAATTCTAAATATTTGGAATAGATGCCCTAATTAAATATTTAGGGTGGAATAAGATGGAATGATTAGACTATGTAAATATTACATGGGATCAAAAGATTAATGGAAAGCCCAAAAGATTAAGAAAGTGACCCAATTTATTTTTTTTTAAATCAATTAGTGATGAGGGCATGTTTGGGCATTCAATAAAGTAATATAATAATAATAGCAATATGTGGCAATACAAATGCCAAATAGCCGAATTAAGGTAGAGGAAAAAAAAAATCGGCAATCATAGGATAAGAAGGAAAGAAGAAAGGGGGAGAAAGAGAAAAAGAAAAAGAAGAGAAGGAAGAGAGAGAAAGAGAGAAGCCGTGAGGGAGAGAAAGAGGAGAAGGTCGGCAACCCTTGAAGGAGAGGGAAGACCATCCATGGAAGGAGGAAGAAGGAAGAAGAAGGAAGGTATATAAAAAAAAAAAAAAATTTCTTTCCTAAACTTTTCTTTCTTTCTTTATTTTTGGTGATTTGATGAAAATGGGGTTTTGATTTTGAAGCTTAAACCCCTATAATCTATGTGATTTATATGATTTCAAGTATGGATTTACCCAATGTGGGTGTTGATTTGGTGGAACCCAAAAGGAAAAGAAAAATAAATTTTCAAGTTTTGGAAATCGAAATTTCTATATACTTTGAAAATCCACCGTTTTAAATCTATAGCTCTTTTTTGCGATCCGTCAAAAAGGGGTGCTAGATATATGTGTTTACTAGTTAACCCAAGTGGTAGGACTCTAAAATGTTGAGTTTTCATGGTGTATTGGCTGTAATAGCCAAAACAGTCCCGAATTTTTGAAGAAAACATGACTGTTTTGGACCAGTCAAAAACGGGGGCAATTTCGTCCAGTTTTTATGCTTGAAAAATTCTGGGAAAATTTGGAGATATAATATCAGTTGTTATGCAGGTTGTGTAAAAATTTGGGAATTTTTGGCCATACGGTTTGAGAGTTATGGATTTTACGGTGGAGGACTATTTTTGTGAAACCACCCGAATAACTCTCTGTGTATAAGTCCAAAAATTACAAAATTTTTACTGGAAGTACATGGGTATAGTAGGAGCATACTGTAAAAATTTCAGAATTGTTGGAGCTAATCTCGATTTATGAAAAATCGGAGAAGATTTGGCTATTATGGACTATTTAAATATAGTAAATCTATTTTAAAAATTCCGGGAAAAATATATGTTCAATATGGAACTATATTATGTCAAATTCCAGAAAAGAAATATTTTTGGAACTAATTTGATATTTTTCATCTAAATGATGAGAAATGGATAAATGAATTTAATTAAATATATGATGTCCAAAAATATGAAAAATACGATTTTATGACTTGAGACCCTTGAGCATGGTTTATAAAGATTTTGATGAAGTTTTGGGTCGGGTGTGAAGTATTGTGATGTTTATGACATTTTAGATTGATTTAATACATTATTTGGTATTGTGTAAACAATTATAATAAATTGTTTATAAGTTTAGTAAATGATTTAAATATTATTAAAATATTAATAATATTAGATTATGATATTTTTAAGTGATTGATAGAATTGGGATTAAAGTGTTATTAAATTATTGATTTAAAATATTATTTAAGGATTTATAATATTAGTGAATAAATTTAATGTTATTTAATATGTGTGAAAGAAGTAGCATCCAACTTGCTGGATTGCAATCTAGTTGCTGGATTTGTAATCTAGTTTGCTGGATTGCAGTTTGACTTGCTGGATTAAAGGGATTATGAATCCAGCTAGCTGGATTGAAGTATTAGAGAAAACAGCTAACTGAATTAGAGAAAACAGTTTGCTGAATTATAAACATTTTGCTGGATTATAGAAAAGAGTTTATAATATGAAAGATTAAGTGTTTAATCATAATAAATATGATACATTGATTGAACAATTATCCAAGAATGATAATAATACCGATGTGTTACGATGTTATCTAATATTTGATTAAGTGTTAGATAATCTATTGACAAAGTAATTGTATTATGATACAAAATAGAATATGCTGATTGAAAGACCAATCTTATTATTAATGATAGGTCTTACCAAAAGAAGTTAACTTAAACTGCGTAGCAGTAGTCAACGAATCAGGCAAGTTTCCTAACTCAAACTTGAGTTGTATGTTCAAAGCATGTTAGTGAATGATTATTGTTGATTATTCACGTCTACACTGATTATTGATTCGCACTTAGTGCATGTTGCATATGTTCATCAGGTATGAAAGGCTGATCACCTTCATTACCATAAGGTTCAGTTAAATTGTTTATGGTCATTGTTGACCTTCAAACATTATTGATTCAGTCATGAAATTATTGAAACTTGATTCATGTTATTTCACAATTATTATATTGTTGAAAACTTGAAAGCTTATTCATTCTTTTCAATCATGATATATCTTTATTGAATTTAAACTTGCTGGGCAAATTTGATGCTCACCCTTGCTATATCGTGATAAAAATTTTCAGATTAAGATGAAAGCTCGAGTAAAGACAAAGGCAAAGTCAAAGTGCAAGATTAAATTACATTGCAGTTAGATCTATTAAATTTTCTAACGAAAATAGTATTGTAAATCTTCTAAGATATTGAAGGTATGTATTAAGTTAAGGTTGTAGACCGTGGGGTTTATGTTGTAAAAGTTTAATGTATAAACAATTTATGTTTATATCTTCCGCAATAGTTATAGAAATAGTATACCAGATCCTTGGTGATTAGGACCGGGATCTGGGGATGCTACAGCTTCAATCTTCGCCGGGTCGACAGATACTCCGTGTTTTGACACCACGTGCCCAAGGAATGCTACTTTCTCAAGCCAGAACTCGCATTTCTTCAATTTGGCATATAGCTTATTTTCACGAAGCCTTTGCAGTACCAGCTTCAAATGGCGCTCATGATCTTCACGGCTTTTGGAATAGATGAGGATGTCATTAATAAAGACAACAACGAACTGATCTAAATATTCTTTGAATACACGGTTCATCATATCCATGAAAGCAATAGGAGCATTAGTCAATCCAAAAGACATGACTAAGAATTCATAATACCCGTACCGAGTTCTGAAGGCAGTCTTTGGAATATCCTCAGTTTTAATCTTCAGCTGATGATATCCAGAACGAAGATCGATCTTTGAAATGAATTGTACTCCTTGCAACTGGTCAAACATGTCATCAATGCGAGGTAGCGGATACCTATTCTTGATGGTGACATGGTTCAATTCCCTATAGTCGATACAAAGTCACATACTCCCGTCTTTCTTCTTTACGAATAAAATAGGAGCACCCCAAGGAGATGTACTAGGACGAATAAAACCGATGTCTAATAACTCCTGTAATTGGACTTTTAACTCCTGAAGTTCAATAGGAGCCACTCGATATGGGGTTTTAGAAATGGGCTTTGTACCGGGTTCAAGGTCAATAAAGAATTCAACTTCACGTTCTGGGGGTAGACCAGGAAGTTCTTCAGGAAATACATCGGGAAATTCTCTAACAATAGAAATATTATTCAAATCTGACTTGTCTTTGTTCAAATCCATAACATGGGCTAAGAAAGCTTGACATCCGTTTTTCAATAAACGAATAGCTTTGTGGCATGATATGACAGTGACTGATTATAGTGGTTTAGTAGTTTGAATTCGTATGACAAGTTGGTTAGGAATATGAAAACTAACAACCTTACGAAAATAATCAATTTTAGCATGATGAGTGGTTAACCAATCAATTCCTAAAATCACATCAAAAGCAAGTATCTTTAAAGAGATAGGATCAACAGGTAATGTGATAGTGCCAACTTGGATCATGCAAGATTTATAAACTGTAGATGTAACGAAGGTTTCATCCAACGGAGTTTCAACAGATAAGTCAAAGTCTAATTTCTCCGGAGTCAAGTTTAAAAGTTGAGCACAAGCATGAGAGATAAAAGAATGGGTAGAACCGGTATCTAATAAGGTATAAATTTCGTAAGAGTTTATGATTAGCTTACCCGTGATCACCTCGTTCGGGTTCCTCACGTTTTGGCCAGTCACGACAAACGCTCTTCTAGGAACCGCTGATTTCGACTTATCCGGGACAGCCCTTGGAGTCACCATCCCCGTTGAACTTGGTTTTGCTACAGAACAATCCCGAGCTATGTGGCCTTCCTTTCCACAGTTGTAACATACCTTGGATTGTTGTGGACAGTTTGGGCTGATATGTCCCTCTTTCTCGCATTTGTAACATCTAACTAGCGGTCGTTCTCCTCCCCTAGAATTTGTTGTTGGTGCTGGTGCAGCTGCTGATGTCTTCCCGTCATTGTTGAATCTCCTCTTTTTGAAATTTCCACTTAACTCACCTCTCCTATTATCATGGCCACGATGACCACCCAAGTAGTTACCGCCTTTGTTCGTATTTTTCCCTCCTCGTTGGTTATCATCGCTCTGATGACTGCTGTCACCTGTATGACCCTGGTTTTGGTCCCTCGGTTGCACATACTCATTATCTCGCTCTAATAATTGAGCCCTGTTTACAACATTTGAATATAAAGAAAATTTATGACAGATAAGATATTGCCGAATCTTGGGTTTTAGACCTCTTAGAAACATCCTTGTCATTCGTTCCTCATTTTTGACCAAATGAGGTGCAAACCTGGATAACTCTGCAAACTTTGCCTCGTACTGGGACACCGTCATGTTGTTTTGTTTCAGTTTGATAAACTCTACCTTCTTCATATGACGAATACTTTCAGGAAAGTACTTGTCATTGAACAATTTTTGAAATGTTTCCCAAGACATGTTGAGTGCGTCAAGCTGGGTACGCTTCACAGACTCCCACCAGCAGTCTGCCTCACCGCGGAACATAAAGGTGGCGAATGGAACCTTCTGTTCCTCCGTACATCCCAAGACATCGAATATCTTGGTAATTTGCTTGACCCACGTTTCCACCATGATCGGATCCGGCTTTCCCTTAAATTCTGGTGGTCCCCATTCTTTGAACTGCTTGGCTGTGACAAACTGCGCATTGTTATCATTTCCACCCGTATTCTGCACACGAGTCTCCCTCGTCTGATTTTGCATGAACTGCAAAAAGCTCCTAAATATTCTATCATTCATAGTTTGCTCAGTAACATTGTTTACAGGAGGAATATTGCCTTCCTGTTGCACGTTCCCCTGGGTGGTGATCAAAGGTGTCTCCACGGTCTGATTTACTCCATTATTAACGTTCTCAGTTGCCATTCTTAAATACTGCCATAAAACAAGAGTTAATAGTCATATCATATATTATCCCTATACTCTGACCGGCCAAATAAACACCAAATAAACTTAGTCAGGTCAAACTAGCGAAGGAATTCCCCGTCTCTCCCCTCCTAGTTCTTGTCTCACATCTCAGCCAGGGATCATATCCCTAAGCTCTGATACCAACTGTGACGCCCCTAAAATAGGTATACAACACCCATTCTGAGTTGCCAAATACATGGTACAAAAAGCAAACTACAAGTTCAATAATACAATTGTCGTGCAAAATATGACAACACATACTGTGAGTTTAAATACAAATATTGTCTTCTAGACAATATCCACACTCAAATAAGTCCTCATTACAATTATTCAAACACTATTTTACAGAAATAGTGATGACTGCTAAAAATATCTTTCTAGAACCATCACTCTATACCCCGACTAGATCCTATTATGTTCTCACCTCCTAAGAAGAAAAATGGAACAAAAAGGAAAAGGGTGAGCTCAACTAGCCCAGTAAAGAATATTATGACTAAGATAATATACAACAAATTATCATTAGTATTCAACAGGGAAAAATCTGATAGAATATAATCGACAACAAGTTTTAGATCAACAACTGCAGCGAAAACAGCAAACCATTAGAAGAGTCAAGTAGAGAATGAATTCTACTATCTTCTAAGATTTAAAAGTCTATCATCAATATTTTATCCCTGTAACATCAATTAATAATCATCTTTAACCAAATATTCATCTTTGCACTACAGGCCAAAGATATTCATTTGTATCACCAGTCGGTCATGTTCATCTGAACACCTGTTCATATTTGCACTACGGGCCAAAGATTTTCATCAGTTAGTCATTCATCTTTGCACTACAGGCCAAAGATATTCAGTAATATCATCATTTAGGACTGAGGATGATGAAAAATATCTTAAAAAAAATGAATCCAGTGAGACAGTAGGACAAATAGTAGGGATTCGTATAACATTTTATCCAAGATCAATAATACTTCATAATAATCAATTGTGAAGTAAAATTCAAAAATAAAGATCAAAACATGGATACAATCAAAGATAGTAACCATAATAGATATCTTGGACAAAAAGGAAAAATTTTATTTTTCGGTGAATAGTGCCGTATTCGTGAATAGTGCCGTATACGTGAATAGTAACGTATACTTGAATAGTAATCCCGACACAAAAATTTCCAAATTTGATAAAAAGTTCATATCAATATTTCGGCATAATGATATTGAAGAAAATATCATTTAAGAAGAAGATAATATCTCTTACCTCAAAATATCAGTACTTCTGGTCGGAATACCGGTATAAGGCTGAAAGAAACTTACTCTGATGAATAGAAACTCTCAAAGTATCTAAATACTCACAAAATACACTCAATAATCTAGAGAGAGAAAGAGAGAAAACTTGTTTCTGGTGTGATTTTCAATTCTAACTTGGCCCTCTATTTATAGGAAAATGTTAGCACGCCGAAGCAGACTTAACCTGCAACCTGATGGCTTTATCTGCTACTATTCAAGCCTACCACATTTGAATAAAAACTCAGCACATTTCTTCACCAACCAAGAGTGGGGCCCATCAATTCTAGAATTTTTCATCAAAATGATAAACTCCAAAAATTTAATAATTTCTGAACCAGACATCTCGTAAAATTTATAATAAATCATACGTTCATTTTTAACGGTTCAAAATTTGTGGACATATACTCATCTTATATATGTATAACATATCCAAAAATTACCACAATCCAACGGTCGGATTAAAAATTATAACCCCCGCAAAATATCTCAAAAACCCTTATTTTTAATACCTCAATTCCGACAAAAATACTGACAAAAACCTCAACATTAACTCCTTCATTTTTAACCACAAAAATATATCCCTCATCTATATCCACATAAAATAAATATTTCCTTGTCATATGAATCAATAATTAATTATTCACAAATAATATTACAGAATCACATTTATTACAACCAGGCCGTTCCCAGGAAAGAGGGGGCTTTCCAATAAGAATTTCTCCTTACTGGCGCGCAATTAGATGACCAAACCTCTCCTTAGACAGAACTTTCTAGACATTATCAATAATGTTATCTAATAATATTATTCAAATAATATGAATTATTGATCTGATAATAGGAAATACTGTGCAGTGATAATTATTGAAACAACAATAATATAAAATATCAATGTAGCAATTATTGAATCAATAAAATAAAATATTGAACAGTAACTGCTGTAACAATTATTGAGTAGTGCCTTCCTTCGTAAGAATAAATAATTGGTGCAATACCGCGTGCTACTGTATTTTAACCACCAGGTATTCCAACAGTATTAACGGTAACAACTACGCCGTTAATTATAAAAACTTATACTTGTCGTTTTCTTCATCCAATCGCTTTCCGTTATGGGGCCCACACAAGGCTGCGCCTTCGTACGAATATTCCCCGACAGTAAGAATATTCCACGACCAAACGAATATTCACCGACCAAAAATGAATATTTTATAACCACTTGCTTATTTGAAATATTTACGCATTTTACCCATAACTAACTACATTAATCAAATCAACCCTTTCTATTTCAAAATAATAAATAGAGGAAATTTAATTTTATTTATTAATAAGTTGGGGTCTTACAATAATATATCTTGAAGAGTTCAAAAATCACAAAATACTATAAATCAAATAAGAGGAAACTGTAGATGGAACTATTGTACCACAATCAAATTGTAAATCTGAAATAGTACCGAAGATACCTAGGAGGTATGGATTCATCATAGATGATGATGATGAGGTACGTATCATAGAAGATGATGATCCAATTACCAACGACGAGGTAAGAGTTGTAGACACTCAGATAAATGAATTGAAGCAAGCTTCTCAAAATGGAACATTCGTTTTGATGAAATAAATCAAAAGAGTTTGATTTTATCACAAATAAGAATGAACCTAGTGTGTACAAAAGGGTCAGTGGGAGCGCCGTGACATTCCTAATATTATATGTTGATATACTATGGATAAGGAATGACATACCAATGCTATAATTAGTAAAGATAAAATTGTCTAAATATTCCTCTATGAATGATTTAGGAAGAGTATCTTAATTGGGGATAGAATCTATATAGATAGATTCTAGAGGATGCTCGACATAACCCAAGGAACGTATATTCATTTGATGCTAAAGTCGTTTAGCATGACAAACTCCAAGAGATGTCTCATGTTAATGAGCTATGGAGTGTATCTCTCTTAATAGTCCCCATAGACTCCTGAAAAGAGAGATCGCATGAGTGACAATCATGTATACAATGAAATATATGAGACTTAATGATGATTAGTCATATTCTGGAGAAGTTCACTGTGAGTCAGTGAAAAATATCTTAAAGTACTTAACCAACACTAAAGATGTGATCATATTCATGGTGGGTCTAAATTAAAACTAGAGGGCTTAACAGATTCAAATTTTTCAGACAGACCAAGACGACAGAAAATCCACTTTAAGGTAAAATGTTACTTTAAACAGTGGTGCAGTGAATTGGAAATATTCCAAATAGCAAAGAGTTGCTAGTTTACTAATAAAGACAAAGTCTATAGCTATAAATGAAGCTGCAAGTTGATTATTTGGATGAAAAGTTCATTAAAGAACTAGAAATAGTTCCTAAGTCTCATCTTGGATCTAAACATTTGTTGTGACACTTTTATTTGATTATAGGAATCATTGAAAGATGAGAAATCACTATAGAGATAATGAAATCTCAAAAAATAACATTACATATCCATTAACTAAAGCTTATCCAACAGCAGGATAATCGTCACTTAGAGAAGAAGGGTATGAGATACCATGGCGATTGGCTTCAATGCAAGTAGGAGATTAAAAGTAGTATGCACACAAGCCAATCATGATTGATGATAAAACATATATACTTTGTAACAATCTTATTCATTTATTAATTAAAGGTATTAATTTATTAAAAGCTTTTAAATTATCTACATGATGCTACTTTATAAAATGTGATAAACTCATAGTTTTAAGCAATAATTTTAGAATAATGATGATGATCATTCTAATGAGATCTAAATTCTTAGAAAGCTTAAAACTAAAATAGTTCTCAATCGTTGGATTACTAAATAGGGGATTAGTGAATCCGGATAGATTGGTACACACGTTACTTGCTCATTGGATGAGGATGATTGATCTCATGATCATTTGTGTAGAGACACTAAAGCAAGTATATATGTGCTTATTAAAGAATAAGTTCACTGAACGTGGCTCGCTAAGGAATACCTAATGGAGTTTTACTTGCCTGTTAATAGGAATTCCTGTCGTGATAGTAGTACAAGTGATCCTTGGACTTTAGATCATCATAGTATCTTGTGTATGATGAGTTATACTTTGACTTATTCCTTAAGACCCTTAGGGTATATCAAAGGGTATGCTTGGGTATAATAAGTTGTACATGGAGATAATATATGATCAATAAAGAATCTACCACTTCTAGTAAAAGAAGAGAAATATCCTATGTGATTCGATAAATGACAACTCAGTAGTCCTTGGCCAAGGCAGAATAAAATTAGAAATGAGTTTCTAATTTGCATTATTTGGTGTTGTGCATTTAAGAGTCGATATACATATAATTAAATAAAATAAGACTTGATAGTAATCCCACGTCTTATATTTAATTGAGACATTGTATGGTGGAAGGATTGAATTGTACGGTAACTATTAACTCAAATGTTTTTTTATGATTAATGTTGAAATTTATATTATCTGAAAAGTCGTTAATCGCTAGGGATGCTTATCCCTATTATAGAATAAATATTATTTATTTAAATAAATTAATAGTTTAATCTATTTATTTAAATAAGATTAGAATTGTTCTAATTGATTTATTCACAACCGGTTTAATATGGAGAACCTAAAGGGTCACACCATAAAAGGAAGAATAATTATTTAAGAAGTTAATGGCATAATCGTAATAATAAGTTAAGTATATTTAGTTTAATCTATGGTGATAGAATAAATTAAATAGCTTAATATTTATTATTTAATATTTTAGAAATATTAAATATAAATTAATAAGATGAGTCTTATTATTATTATTACTATTATTATTATTTAATTCTTAAAGGAGTTTGAGAATTAATTAATAAAAGTACTCTCATTTATTCCTAATAAGATTAGGAAGCTAATTAATTAAAAGTTTAATTAATTATTCCTAATAAGATTATGAGCCTAATTAATTAAAGGAGTTTAATTAATTAAAATAAAACTCAATTCCTTAATTGTTAAGGAGGGTTGCCCACATCTATAAATAAGAAGAGTCTTATTATAGGTGAGAGAGTTGTTGTTGACTTTTTCACAATATACGTAATTCCAATAGTTGGAGAGTATGCTCCTTTTCTGTGAGAGATAGAAAAACTAGGGTTTTGTCAAACACTCATCTTCTTGAATCTTTATTCTTTCTTGGTGGATCACCTCTAGAAGCCAAACACTTGAATGGCTAACGTTGATCAAATGAAGGAACCAAACCCGGTGGATTCAAGTTAAACGCGAAAGGATTTGGAGGTGAACTTGTACCTGAGGAAGCTCGGATCTTCAAGGGTATGATTCTTGTTCTTCTTCTTTACGTTTAATTTATAATCGTGCATAAAGGATGTTCCGGGTATATGGTTTGTAAAATTTTAAAACTCTATTTTTTCACATTTCCGCTTTATTTGTACAATTTGATTGCGTCCATGAATATTACAAACCTATCGTGTTATCATAAGACATGGTTGTGCACATTCACTTGGTGAGTATATCTACGAGCACTACCTATATGATCTTGGAGTTTATTTGAAATATAATTTTCACTTGGAGACAACGGAGATAATTATGTGTCAAGAGAAGACTCACCATTGGAAAGAAGATGATAGTAATCTTCTTATTTATTTTTCTTTGGGGACTTTTGGGTCAACCAAGGTTAATTCTGTGGACATATGATATCTATCATAACCTAGACGCATGGCCTCCCATGTACGAAGGTTTCCTTGAGTATTTTTCAAAGATTTTAATTTCTAAAATAATTATTGAATGTACCTTTATGTAAGGTACCATTGTAAGGTCTTGTGGTCAAGGCACCACGAGAGTTATATATATTTGTATTAAAACTCACAGCTTATCTGTTGTCGTACTCTGCACGACAGTTCAACAGTTATATAAATGAAGTTTATATTTGATTTTTATAGTGCGATATCTGGCGACTCAGAATGGGTCGTGTGGACCTATTTTGGGGGTGTCACAAATGGTATCAGAGCTTAGGGATATGGTCGCTGGTGGAGATATGAGTCTAGAACTAGGAGGGGAGAGATGAGTAATATACTTCGCTAGTATGTGACTTACCTAAGTCAAAATTTTTACTTGATAAGTTGACAATTTGTGATATGTCAATTGACCTTTGTTTTGAAGATATATTCTAGAATGATATCTGAAATACAGGAGATGAGTAATAGAAAAATCATGATACAAAGGATATAACTGGGAAGGTACAATTAGAAAAGAAAGCAAGGTATTCTCATCTCTTCGAATACCAGGTACGTACGTAAATTTCGAGGGCAAAATTTCAAAAGGAGGGGAGATTGTGAGATCCCAAATTTTATGAAATGAAAGTATTCAATTTTCTTATAATTATTATTTTATTTCGTAAATGGTTAAATTGATAAAAGGTTAAAGTTAAGGGTGATATTTGAAAATTTTGCAAAGTATGTAAGTTGTTATAAAATATTCGTTTGGTCGGGGAATATCCGTACGACGACACAATTATTGGTGGACCCCACATTGAAAGTATTGTCGTAGTAAAAAAATGACAGAATTATCTTTTTATAAAAATAACAGCGAAAGTATTACCGTTAAAACTGTTGAACTACCCGGTAGTAAAAGTACAGTAATACGCGTGGTTATATAGTAACACAAGGTATTGATTATTGATGCTTACGTGAGAAGTCACTTAGTTATACTCAATTATTGCTGCAATAATTACTTCATCTTATCTCTCATATTATTGATTCAATTATTGTCATATTATCATCTGCATAATATGTTATATTATTAAATCAATAATTGAGACGACAAATTTATTCATATTGTTATTTGCAAAATTGACAATGTCTAGAAATTCTGTCAAGGAGAGGTTAGATAATCTAATTGCGCGCCAATAGGGAGAAATCCTTATCGGAAAGCTCCCTTTTTCCTGAGAACGACCTGGTTGTTAAATATTTTGAGTTATAATATTAATGATGAATAAGTTGGTGTTGATTAAAGATGAAATTGATAGTTTCACGGTGTTGGGATTATTAGTGTTTGTGGAAATCGACATTTATTTCAATAATAATTGATGTCTGGAGGTTATATTGACCAATCTGGTAATTAAGCGAATAAATGAGTAATTAATTGCTAATAATTCACATGCTTATAACTATGTGTTCACATGTGTGTACTATTGATTCACGTGATTTACTATTAGGGGAGTTGGTGCAAGATTAATAATATTTGCACGACTAAATTAGAAATGGAGGTAAAGTTGAAGGTACTATACTGTAATTATTTTTTTCATATGATTATACTATTGAGTCACATGAATGAACTATTAATTCACATGATTTACTATTAGGGGAGGTGGTGCAAGTTTGATAATACTTGCAGGATTAAATTAAAAACGAAGAAAAAGAGGAAAGTATTATACTGTAATATTTTGATCCCCAAAATGTGCAATTATTGAAACTATATTTTTCTATAAATAGAAGCTCATTCTTCTTTCATTTCTCACCAATTTATTAAAGCTATAGAGCAATTATTATAAAGAAAAATTATAGAGAGAAAGAAGAAGAGAAGTCTGCTACCTCACTATTCCAGTATCCAGTTTTCTTTTGAGGTAAGGGATATTATTATTATAGTAAGGGGTATTATTTCTTTCATATTCATGAAGAGAGCTATTGTTATTCCATTATTTATTATTCTGTTAGAATAACCTGTATATGCGGACTACCGTATACATGACGAAATTCTTATGTTATTCTATTCTTTATTATTCTGTTGGAATATCCTGTCTGTGCGTATTACGCATGACCTGGTTCCATTCTTTATTATTCTGTTGGAATATCCTATCTGTTCGGATTACGTATGACCTAGTTCTGTTATTTATTATTCTGTTGGAATAACCTATCTGTGCAGTCTATCACATGCATGATAAATTCTTCTGTTATTCCATTCTTTATTATTTTGTTAGAATAACATGTCTATGTGGATTACCGCATGCATGGTGAATGATCCTTCGTATTCATTCCTTATTAAATTGTGGAAATGATCTGTCTACGTGGATTATCGCATGACAGATGAAAATTTATTTGCAGTTTCGTATATTCTATTATACTCGTATGAGATATCATTTCTTTTGTAATCGTCATAAAATATTATTTTATTTGGTATTTTATTTGCGAGTTACTATTCACTGGTTACTATTCACCCGATTACTATTCACTCTAGTATTATTCACTCGGGTATTCGGGACACTTTTCGTGTCAGAGTACTATTCACGAGTTATTATTCACAGGTTACTATTCTCCCAAATTACTATTCACCTGAATATTATTCACTCGGGTATTTAGGGTACTTTTCATGTCGGGGTTCTATTCACGAGGTACTATTCCCGAAGTACTATTCACAGGGTACTATTTACCCGAAAAATATATTTCTTTTCTGTCTAAATTATTTTTGGTACATGAATATTATTCTTTAATTTTACTCTATAAAGCAGTATCATGTTGACAATTTGGACGTTATTGATTTCTGGATAAATTAAATTATAAATCTTTAAAATTTATCCTTGAGCTTGTTTTATTGAATTATTATGTCATTGTCATCATCCTCATGCTTATATTGTGATGAAAGTCATCTTTGGCTTACGTGCAAAGATGGACTGTTAATAGGTTTTACAGTTGTATATCTTTGGCTTACGTGCAAAGATGGACTGTTGATTATTGATTTTACAGTTGTATATCTTTGGCTTACGTGCAAAGATAGACTGTTGATTATTGGTTTTACAGTTGTATATCTTTGGCTTACGTGCAAAGATGAACTATTGATTGATGAGTATCTTTGGCTTATGTGCATAGATGAACTGTTTATTGGTATGATTATGACCAGGGATCATTCGGTATAATCATGACACGTAATGTTATAGATGATGTGGTAAAAGTCCTCATTGGCTCGTAGTGCATTGATGGACAGTTATTGGTATGATTATAACCAGGGATTATTCGGTATAATCATGACCATTGGTGATTACATGAATATCCTTGGCCATAATGCAGGGATGATTCGATGATGTGGATTATTTATTAAGCTGAGTCTCAGCGATAAAATATTGATTATACACTTTTAATTCGTAGAAGATAGTAGATATCATGCTCTACTTGACACTTCTAAAATACAGTTGTATATCTTTGGCCGTAGTGCAAAGATTAATTTATTAGTATGATTATGAGCAGGAATTGTGATTTTGTATAACCATGATTTTTGATATTTCAGGTGAATATAGGTGATAAAAATTATCTTCGTCCTGGGTGCGAAGAGGAATTTAGAATCACAATTATGATTATGAGTTATTCATATGATTGTGGATATGAATTGTTGATTGATGTTACAGGGATAAAATATTATTGGTGGACTTTTAACATGGAGAAGATAATAGACCTGATGGTCTATTTGACTCTTCTAATGGATTGTTCGTTCCGCTGCAACTATGGTTGAAAAGTTTTATCATCTACCATATGTTCTAAATCTCTGATTTATTACTGATGAAGGCTATTGATTATGTAAATTACTTTTAGTCATGATATTCTTTACTGGGCTAGTTGTGCTCACCCTTTTTGTTTCACAATTCCTTTCAGGTAATAAGAGTGTTGCCGGATCGAGCGGGGATAACAGGGGAATAGAACGGTGGTCTATAGCTGTTGAGATTCTCCCTAAATAGTACGGAAATAATTTTGTTGAGAACTTTAGATAAGTGTGTCGTATTGTATACGTCATTTGATAATTAATTTTGGTGAACCGAATAGGGTGAGGTGAACCCAACTTTGGAAGGGTGTTTTGCCACTATCATACAAGATGTCTAATGACATACAACCTTGTGTTATCATAAGATAGGGTTGTGCACATCCACTTGCTGAATATATCTACGAGCACTACCTATATGATCTTGGAGTTTATTTGAAATATAATTTTCACGTGGAGACAACAGAGATAATTATATGTCAAGAAAAGACTCACCATTGGAAAGAATATGATAGTAATCTTCTTATTTTTCTTTGGGGACTTTTGGGCCAACCAAGGATAATTCTGTGGACATATGATATCTATCATAACCTAGACGCATTGCCTCCCATATACGAAGGTTTCCTTGAGTATTTTCCAAAGATTTAAATTTCTAAAATAATTATTGACTGTACCTTTATGTAAGGTACCATTATAAGGTCTTGTGGTCAAGGCACCAGGAGACTTATATATATTTGTATTAAAACTCACAGCATATCTGTTGTCGTACTCTGCACGACAGTTTAACAGTTGTATAAATAAAGTTTATATTTGATTTTTGTAGTGCGATATCTGGCGACTCAGAATGGGCCGTGTGAACCTATTTTGGGGGCATCACATTATTGGCCTAAGGTATTCCTACCTAAGGTTTATAACCAACAGCTTTGATACCAACTGTTACAGCCCCAAATCCGGGTCCCAAATCACCGCGGATCCGGTACAATCATTTTATTACTATTGCGGAAGATAGAAACATAAATTGCTTATACAATACATTTACACACTAACCCCAAGGTCGAGTAACCCTCACATGTACACCATTCATTATCCTATCTGACATACAATGTTATTGTCATACAATACTATTACATTTTCAGCTGCACATATTTTCCCAAGCTGGACTTGGTCTTGTCCTTTCCTGTATTCGATATATTCGTATTAATCTGTAATGTTAAATCACGATATAGCAAGGGTGAGCAATAGGTTTGCCCAGCAAGTTTAAGTTCAATAATTTAAAGATATATCATGATAAAAAGAATTGAACAATAAGTTGGCTAAAGTTCTACAATATAATTGTGAACTAGCATGAACAAATTTTACTTAGCTTAACGAACATTGAACATGAACATATATATATATATATATATATATATATATATATATATATATATATATATATATATATATCTGGACCGAATGGTAATGAAGGTGATCAGCCGTTCGTACCTGATGAATACATGCAGTATGCACAGAGTGCGATTTAATAATTCTTAGACATGACAATCAGAAATGATTAACCACAAGTATAATTGAATAATAAAGCTCGAGGTCGAGTTAAGAAAAACTTGCATGTTCCGTTGATTATCGTTACGCAAATTATCTAGCTTTGTCTAAAAATCTAATATAAATAATACCGATCTACACATTAGAATAATATCATCACAATATTTAAAATAACCTAAACACATTATTACATAATCATATCAGTCTATAACACACATAAGACCTAGTATCAAGTCAAACTATTTTAGTCTGAGTTGAATTCGATATAATTCTGACATCCCGACGGCTTAGTCGGATAAATATCGAGTTTAAATTCAATTAAACTCTGCCTAACACTTTAACAATTATCTTAGGTAATTATAATATCAGTCAAATATTTTTCATAAGCTCGTAATAATTTTCAGATAATTATTATCATTTATCATAATTTTTTTCAATCATTAATATCGTATTTGTATGAATTAAATACCACATAATTCTTTTATCATTAATATTTATTTAATACTAAATATTAATGAAAACCATAACATACTATTAAAATATATTTATAATATATCAAAGTATTTTTAATACATTCAAATCATATTTATATGATTTTTAAACCTTTAAATTCATTATCCGATAATTGCTTTTAATATTAAAATATTAATATTTTCATCACAAAATATCAAAAGTTATATATTATAACTTAAAATATTTTTATAACACTTAAATCATTTTTATATGATTTATAAATCATTAATTTTATTTTTTCATAATTTATTTAATACATTTATTAAATAAATTAATTATCATTAATATTAATTAATTAATAAAATTCATCACAAAATATTAAAAGTCACTAAAAATAACTTAAAATATTTTCTTATACTATAATATAATTTTTCATGTATAAAAATTATTTTTAAATAATTTATTTAATATTATAATTAAATAAATTAAATATCATTATTATTACAAAAATATTAAATATTTATGAAATATAATCAGAATAATTAAAAACTAATTTTCAGACTTTAAAATAATTTTTAAGAATTTAATATGTATTTTTAATAATTAAAAACTATTTATTTCAATTTATTTATTAAAATAATTAATTTCTAAAATTAACTATTGCTATAGGTGTTCTTGGTGTTCTTGAGCAAGAACCCAGATATGCATGTCAGTTTACTAGGTTGGAGGTTTGACCAGCTATCAAACATGGAGCTTGATGTATCTGAAGTCGATTAAGTGTTAAGATTATAGTACTGATGTAATACTACAATCCTAAACAAATATCATGGCCATTCTATATCCAAACAGGAAGATCTGGGCCCTCAAAATTCTTGTCAGGCCTGTTCTTCATTTTCTAGGTTACCCAGAAATGAAGAACAACCAAGGTAGCTATTTTGTAGCTTTAAATCATAGCTTCCTCGACTCAGTTTGTGTGATCTAGTGGTTCGAACAAGTAGTAGAGATGTCAGTGAACAGTTATATCATCAAATCATAACAACATCACAAGTAATAGATCTAGGTCGGTCAAAGTACTAGTCAGCAAACACCCTATGAAGATCTGGGTTATCCAGAATCTCCTTTCGGCGAGTTAGTCAACGTAGGTTTGACCACGATTATCTACGATTATGTGCAAGATCTGTTTGTTCTAAAGGCTTTAGTGTGTAGTTTACATGCCATTCTACAACATAATAACTACTCATTGACCAAACTATCAAAGAGCAGCAAGATCGAAGGCCTGCAAAACACTATCAAACAAGATCTGGGTTTCTGGGTTGCCCAGAAACCCGCTCCCATGACCGGTCGACGCAGTTTGACTGCTCATATCTCTCAACCTGTTCATGCTCTAGCCCTATTTCTAGTTTCAGATCATAGTCTACATGACATAGAACACATTTATAACATAAAACAACAACAATCAAAAACAGAGAAGGATCTACAGCCTCTAACATATGGATGTCAGGCCACTTTTTAAACTTTTTCCAGATTTCAAAAATTTTCAAAATCGCGCATCTAGATGTTATGGATCCATGATCCAACAACCCAGATCACTAAATGACATCCTTATACACATCTTTTAACAACAATTCATAACAAATAACATCAGATCACAAATTTAGGGTTTGTACCTTCTAAGCTTAGATCTTTGATTCTGACTTTGTGATCTGTTCTTGGGGTGCTAATGACCATACTAGAGACTGATCCACTTATGGATTTCGTGGGTCAGAGAGAAAAGTTTGGTTGAGTGTAAGATAGAAAATGAGCAATATTTGTTGACTTTCTCTCTCTTTGATCTATCTAGATGATGAATGTAATGAAGTGGCTGAGATATAATAGCTAAGTTGTGTTATGCTCAGTCACATGGCTGATCTAATGGGCCACCAACTCCAAAATAGGGCAATAATTGCAAGCTACATCCAATAATGCAACAAAGGGCATTTTAAACTTTTTGTATACATTTTTAAGGGCATTCAAGTTACTTGTGCAAACCCTTAGGGTTTGACCTTAGGGTTTAACCCTAAGGTTTTAAAAATTATTATTTTTTTTCAATTAGATTTTAAAATTAGAAAATTAAGATTTCATAATTATAAATAGTGTTTCCTAATTATATTAAAATTTCCTAATCACATTAGGGCTTGTTAATTAGGATCAATGTTTTCTAATTAACATTATAATTATTTAATTAACAATTAGATTTTTCCTAATTATAGATTAGGGTTTTTAATCCAAAAATTAGGGTTTTCTAACTAATCAATTAGGGTTATCCCTAATTAGGTTTGTAATTAATACACTTAAGCCTTTAAGCCCCTAAATTAGGGTTTCAAATTTTGAATTAGGGTTTCAAATTCTCGGGACTAAAATTAGGGTTTCCAGAACCGGTTTCTATGGTTTCTTAATAATCAAAAGAATTTTCTAACTGAACGCCGATATTCTTAATATAATATTAGGGTTTGCCACTGATATAGGTTATCTGGTCAACCCTTGACCCTTAACCACATACTGTACACATATAATACACATACCAGATACATATAAACTTATACCCTTAATCTTGAATAATTCACCACAAAAATTTATAAATCCTTAAAATTCCTTCCTGAAAATATCGAATCCATTAACTTATTTTCTGTCTAGGTTTATTATTTAACCTTTATTCAATAATTTAAGATTTAAATAATTTTCTAAATTCTTGGGACGTCACAGATGGCTTCGGAGTTTGAAGAAATATCCTTCCTCCACATTCTCCAGAACAGGAATGACTTTGCGGATACGCTAGCAACTATCACATTTTCCCGACAAAAGGCTACAGCCTATGGGAACTACATTGGAGAAGTATCGGATGAGCTACCTCCCATCCAACACCATATCAATGAGTACTTACAAGATGGATCTACACCAGCTGAGGCGAGCCCAACTGAAAGAAGGTGGATCCATCGTCTGGCCATGAAATTCTACCTGAGCGGAGACGCACTCTACAAGAGAGATGCAGGACTAGGTCTCCTCAGATGTTTGGATAAGGACCAAGCTCAGAGGCTCATGGATGAAATCCATGGTGGAGTATGTGGCCCACATATGAGCGGCCCACTACTTGTCAAAAATATCCTAAGAACAGGGCAGTACTGGCTCTCTCTCAAGGCTGACTGTGATGATCACGTCAAGAGATGTTATCAATGCCAAATTTATGGGAATGCTATCCACGCCCCTCCAAGGGAGCTCCACAATATGAGTTCACCTTAGCCCTTCTCAATGTGGGGAATGGACGTGATCGGGCCCATCGAGCCCAAGGCCAGTAATGGACATCGGTTTATCTTCACCATGATCGCCTACTTCACCAAGTGGGTAGAAGCAGCCTCCTTCCCCAGGGTTACCAAAGAAGTTATCATTGCTTTCATCAAAAATAATGTCATTTGTTGATATGGACAACCAGAGGTGATGTATCAAACAATGCTAAGAACTTCAACAACAAAATGATGGAGGAGATATGCAGTAAATTCCACATCAAACATCTCAACTCTTCATCTACCGTCCAAAGATGAATGGTGATGTTGAAGCGGTTAATAAGAACATCAAGAAGATCATGGAGAAGATGTCCGCCAATCACAAAGAATGGCCTGACTTATTGCCTCTGACTCTGTTAGCCTACAAAACATCAATGCGAACTTTTACTGGGGCAACCCCATACTCATTAACCTGTAGGATAGAAGTAGTGCTCCCCATAGAAGTGGAAATAGAATCCCTCAGAGTGTTGATAGACGCTCATCTAGATGAAGACCAATGGTTACAAGACAGGTATCACCAATTATCTCTAATAGACGAAAGGCAAGCTGCTTCTATCTTCCACAGTCAGTTATATCAACAGAGGATCGCCAGATCCTATAATAAAAAAGTTCGACTACGGTAGTTTAAACAACATGACTTGGTTTAGAAGAAGATAATTGACAACCAAGATCAGTCCAACGGAAAATTTGCCCCGAACTGGGAAGGATCGTTTATTGTCAAGGAGGTATTGACAGAAGGTGCTCTCAGATTATAAGAAATGGATGGCGATGAATTTTCACAGCTCATCAACTCAAACACCGTGAAACAGTACCATGTCTGAAGTTATCAGCAAACAAACATCCTGGTTTTGGATCACCAGATCCCCAGTCACTTCAGCTTTTCTAAACCTCACCACATACAACCTTTCTTCACACCCATTTTCCCCATCAGGGACAATCACACTTTCCAACCAGCAGCCTAGTTTTGGATCAGCAGATCCTCCATTCATCTTCGTTTTTAAAACCTGTAGTTTTGTCCCACCAGGGATAAAACTTTTCACACTTGCAGTTTTGTCCCACCAGGGATAAGACTTTTCACACTTGCAGTTTGTCCCACCAGGGATCAAACTTTTCACACCTTCAGTTTATCCTGTACATGGGATTAAAATTTTTGGTTGCAATCCGTCCTGTACATGAGGCGAACTACGCCGACCTGATCTCCTCAATACACTGGAGTACGTAGGCAGCCATTTTATATGGTTCGGTCGCACTATAAAAAAAATAAAAAAAACATTTCTACACCCTTCTCTACAAACAAAAACAAACACATCTTTACACCACTTTTCCACATACAGCATTGAACCTTTACACTAAGTTCGAACTACGCAGACCTGATCTCCGCTTCAATAGGAGTACGTAGGTAGCCTTTCATGGTTCGGTCTCACCCCCTACCAAAAAATAAACACTTGTCAACGGTACTGGGATCATCTTTCAATCCATCACTCTTCATTGACTTTAGACCAAAGGGATGGAATTACCTGACCTACCCATACAAATGGGAGAATCGGCGACCATCTAAGCTGCAGTTGATTCCTCCAAGAGAAACACCAATCCGTAAGAGGTGGAACTAATTGGGCTCCCCTATACAAAGGAGTATCGGCTACCATCTGTGGTGCGGTCAACCTCAGAGAGGAAAGCCACACTCCTCTTCACATCTACCTACAGAAACTAGTCCCAAGACACCAAAGAAGGTAGGGAATACATATAGATCAATAATCCATTCTGAAAGATCCTGAGACATCTTAATGTCCATCCATCAAGATCACAAGCCTTGGAGAAACATGCAAATATCAAGCAAGTAACAAAGCATAACTAAAAGGGAAGTGAATCAAAATATATTTTCCTGCCATATATAATGCTGTTTGATATATAAAATGTGTACTGTACATGACAAAATGGCTAAGTAAGTCTATGCAGGAAAATACAAGCCCATCTACAAATCAGTGTATATGCGATCTATCAAGTCCAACATGACATCCCTCTCAAAAGAAGGAGGTAACACTGTGATCTCCTGCACAAGGGTCTCTACACGAGCCAACAGATCTACAACCATCTACGTGGTGACACTATACTAATCAATATACGTGCTCATCTCTACAATGATGCCAGTAGTAAAGGACCTCACTGCAGTACTATCTGTAATAGCAATATCTCGAGCAGATATAGCGCTATCCCGCTCAACAGTCACTGTATCTCTAGAAGATATGGCCTCATCTCGCTCAGCAATAGCGGCATCTCTATGAGCTAATGCCTCGTCTCTCTCTAACAGAGCGGCGACTCTCCCATTAAGAGTTGTTAACATCAAGGTCCTAGCCTGATCTGTGACAACCCGAAAATTCGGTTT
Organism: Panax notoginseng; assembly: GCA_016801055.1. Lineage (NCBI taxonomy): Eukaryota > Viridiplantae > Streptophyta > Magnoliopsida > Apiales > Araliaceae > Panax > Panax notoginseng. The sequence goes on from CM029016.1 coordinate 101,411,507, forward strand.
ATCCAGAATTTAAGTTTAAAGAATTAGTTATTAATAAAATAAATTTTTATTAATACTATTCTGTTCTATGTGTTTATTAATCGTTCTATAACCTATAATGATTATTAATCGGGAGGATTCTTGCTACGAGCTAGATTGAACGAGTAAGAATTTTCAAGACGAAAATGGAAGTTTTCCGGGAACAAAATATTTTCGGGGAAAAAGACGAAATAGGCACTATTCATCAGTTTCTGCTCGGAGTTTTATTTTGAAATTCCGAGAAGTTAACGATTACGTAAAATGTTGAGACGTGATGAAATATTCAATAATATTTCAGTTATGGAAAAAACAAAGTTTTCGCCTGCGGACGTAAAACCTGAGGGTTAGGAAAAGTAATTTTCGAGAATTTTAATGATCACGTATAATAATTAGGGTTATTATGCGTGAGAAATATGAGTATAATACGAGTTATTATACGAGTATAGTATGAAGAGTAGTACGACGTATAATATGAATATCGTACGAACAATATACGAAGAGAATACGAGAATACGAGAATAAAATGTGTAGAATATGATTAGTCTTAATGGACTTTGAGTTCACGTACTTTGTAGAATCTAATTGGACTTGGATTATGTCAAGCCCAATGATTTGTGAAATCAAGCCCAAGTTAAGCCCAATAAGAATTAGGGTTAAGGCCCAAACCAAGAAGATAAACCGCGGATCGAACCGATGGGTAAACGGATGGGTAAGAACCATTGGGGCAACCCATGGGATGACCCATGGGCATGTGGGCCGGCCACTTGGCCACCAAGTAAGGGTGGTGGCCAAGTAAACTTGGTGGTTAAGTTGTTGAGGAGGTGGGAATAGTAAGGAGGTTAGGGGGGAAATGACTATTTTGCCCTTGCTTTGGTTTTCTATAAATAGAAAGCTTAACTTTCATTTTCTAGGATTTTGAAAATCCTAGAACTTGAGAGAGAGAGAGAGAGAGAGAGAGCTCGGTTGGGAGACGAGAAGGAAGAGATTGAGCAAGAATGCTTGGATCAAAAGTGATCGAGAAATAGAAAAACTCGCAAATCGTCGGCTTTGTATAACGGAAGAAAAATAAAGAAGAACGGTAATCCGAAACCTAGTTTCTTCTATTATTTTCTTTAAGTTTTTATGTTTAAAAATATAACTTAATGAGAATAAGAAGTAAAAGATATTGAGAATGATTTCATATGGTTGAAATCGTAAGAAAATGAAGAAATAAGAATTAGAAATTTATTTTATAAATTTCTTAAGTATAAGATTCGTGAGGATTTTGAGCGATCCGAATGAATTTTATGAATGAGTAGGTCAAATAAGTAAGGAATGGTGTTCTATAACATCAAATTCCAAGAAAAAGTAGAATCGTAATCCAAAATATCGATTAAAATGAAAAATGAACGAAGAACACGCGAAGAACACGCGAAGAACACGAGGAACGTTGTTGATGGACAAATTTAAAACCATCGTAGCGTAAATGTTGTTGATGGACAAGTTTAAAACCATCGCGTATAAGTTAGATGCTTATTGCTTGGTTAGGAATGTTAGAAACGTTCATGAAGAACGGATTAAAACGGAGCTATAACGAAGTTATGACAAAATTTCGTAAAAGACAAACGAGAATTAGAAAGATAGTAAATGAACCTGAATGTATAGGGTTTCATAAGAATGTAAGAGAACGTATAAAATGTGAGTTGTGGACTCAAGAACAAACGAATTTCGAGTTTGGATGACAGAATTACGGACGAACGAACGAAGAACGTTAAAAACGTTAAAATGAACAAAGGGTGAAGATTATGCCAATTGAATGGCATGTTAACGGATTCAGAACGAATTTCTGTCCATGGCTAATCAAAGTATGTAAGATAAGAAAGAGAATGGCTTTGGAACGACTTCGTTTTGAGATATAACGAAGAAGTTATGAGATTTCGAAACCGACATCTCAAGCTTGTAAAAGACTTAGAAATTTTTTTTTCTAAGTTTCATGCTCGGCGCCGCAGCGCGAGTCGTGCCTTAGAGGCCGGCGCCGCTGCGCGAGATCGGCCATAACCTTCTGGAGAGTGGCGCCACAGCTCGCGAGAGATAACAGAGGACTTGGCACCGTAGCGCCAGGCCGGGAAGAAAGGAGAGAGAAATAGGTCGCGCCGCAACGCGAGAGGAAAGGAAGGGCACGGCGCCGCAACGCCAGTGCAGGGCAATACCCAGAAATAAGATTTTAACTGCTCAATTTCTCGGGGGATGTGCAAGAAAGAAGTATGAATATATAGTTCACGTAATGTAACACTTAAGTAAGTGTTTTAAACCTTTAATAAAGGTTGAACAAAAAGATTAAATGAGATTAAAAGATAGAGAATGTAAGCGATAAATTACGGAACCGATATCCAGGGACCGTAGTCGTAATGAATGAACGTGAGGGATTGCTATGATTATGATTCCTTAGACATTGAGTGATGAAGGTAATGAATAACATTCCAATGTTATGGCATGGCATTGTAAGATGAACGTAAAGCGTATAGACGCTGTGAACGCAATGTTGTTGCGAAGAACGATCGGTCTTAGCATACAACGAACAGTATGGCTTTGACATTAATAAAGAATAGTGAACATGGGGTTCATGGGATGGATAATAATTGAAAGCGATTAAAACCTTGAATAAAGGTTGAATGAGAGATTAAGAGACGAGCAACATAAACGTTGAATGCGTAAACGATCTTCGTAAATCGTATTCGCGTTTGACGAACGTTCTAAGTATACCCTAGTTGTATGACTTAGACTTTGATGAAATTAGTAAGTAAGATACGAATGGTATCAAGAGAGCCGTAACGAACGGTAATAAGATTACTGAAAGCCGAATATAAGTCGGATGAGAATGATAGAATGAAAAGTAAGCGTTGAACACTTTAACCAGCGCAAGGGTTGAGTGTAAGCGAGTGTTAAACGGGTAGAACCTACACTCCGTGTATGGTTTAACCTTAATGTAATGAAAACTAAGTTTAGCCGTGAACGGTGAAGAAATTAAGTTAAAGATAATAACGTGTAACGTTAAGAAGCAGAGTTAATAAGTATAACTTGGACAACATTCCGAGTTGAATGAACCGGACGTTGTAAGGTATGAATAAGTTCATATGAAATGTTTAACGCTATGTTCTCATAGTATTGACATCGAATGATCGTTCCGAGTATACAAAAGATTGTATGACTTAGACGATAAAGAATGATTCCTGAGGTATGACATTTAGTTGCCAGAAAGCCGCAAGAAAGAAGAAGTTGACTTAACGAACATTATAGTTTAATGGTTCTTCTAAGTTAAGAGAAGTTAGGTTGTGGTACAAACGTAACTTTGATAGTTGACATATGGGAGCTGGGCTAAACAATTCCTTCAGAGAGCGAAGGTATATACAAAATTGGCAACTGATCTAACTCACTTTGATGGCAGTGTAGATGAGACGGGAACTTGTTTGTTGGTTGTTTGTGGGAAACCACTCAGAGTACCATATGGACTACTAGTAGAGAAGCGATGTGTACTGAGTCCTAAGAGAAATATAAGAAGAAGATAAGAATGTAAATTATCAAAGATGATGAACGTTTTGAGTAAGACATCTCAGTATGTCATGAAACCGTAAACCGGTAATGAAAGCTAGTCGCGTATAATTATATTGCAAGAACGCGAACCTTAAGAAGTAAAGTTAAGTAAACCAATTCGTAAGTTAAGTATATGACTAATTGGTGTACGTGTTATTTTCTTATGTGCTACATAGGAATGTGAATGAGTAGTTCAGCGTAAGCTGTAGCTCAGCGTAAGGCAAGTTTCCTAACTTTATTCATATTTTAAATGAATGCTAGTTTCTAAAACTTCTCAGATGTTGAACTTGAGAAGTTTTGTCTATGTGCGAATGTGCGATATTTGTACAAGGTGGTAGAATATATGAGGCCTTGTGCCACAATCTGAGCACTTCGGTGTTTCTATGAAATGAACTGTTTTGTGATCGAACTGTTCAATACAAGTATGCTCGGTTTATTCATGAACCGTTATTGTTAAGTCTGTGCTGATGATTCTACCCAGACATAATGTGTATGAAAAAGGTAGAAGAATGAAAGTATTTCAAAGTGAAAGTGAGTATGGTTTTAAGATGATAGGAATCGAGATTATTCTTATTATTCAAGCTGCTTCATGACTTTTGTTCGGTTACTGAAGTTCTAAAGAAATGTCTGAATTCTGAACTTGTTTGTTCAAACTATGATGACTTGTTGGGCAATTGAATGCTCACACTTGCTTTAAATGAAAAACATTTTCAGCAAACGATGTTAGAAAGAACTTAAGGATCCCGCAAAGATCAAGCTAAGCGGTATCCAGACGAAGTGCCATTCAGTATATGAAGGTGTGTGAAGATCAAGTGAAGACTTGTAATGTAGAAAAATGAATTAAACTATAGACTAGTTTAATGAACTGTATGTATCCTTGATGGCGGATAAAAGTCACTCTTGTAAGATGAAAGGAATAATGTAATTATCATTATTTGTAATGAGAAAGGTTATAAGGTGTCGAGAACCTGGGAATTGAGAATGTATGTTGTTATATTTCAATATATAATGATGTATGATTGGTAAGAAGTGAGACCGTGACGCACGGAGTCCGGGTCTGAAGGTAGACCGAATTTCGGGGCGTTACAGGTTGGTATCAGAGCTGATAGGTTATAAATCTTAGGTAAGAGTACCTAAGACTATAATCGTAAAGAGAAGGATAAGAAGATCACCACGTGATCATAGTAAATCGTAATAACAGATGAGCTGTGAAACGATGAATGATTTATAGCTAATGCTATGAATGAATGATACTACGAAGTAGTACGGAAAGAAGAACTCAGATTGAGTTGAGAAGGATAGCATACGAATTAAAGAAAATTCGTATTAAGTAAAGAGAAAGTTAGAAGTTGTAAAATTTCAATTAAGGACTCATGTGATAGCTGAGTTGTGTGAACCTTTGTTACGGGCAGAGGTTTATGCTTTGGTGTACCAACTGCTCAGTTTATTATAGTGATAATCATTGGAATTGGTCGCGCTATTAAGATGTATATGACGAGAAGGTGAATCTTTTCTCATGTATATACTTGATAGGTAGAGAACGATAAGGTAGGTGCGAGTTCTTAAACTCATACTTATGGTAAGTTCGTGACTCATAATAATATGGTATGTGTTTGAATGTTTCAGCGAATGGACGCCTAAGGTCTGTCTGGATGTTCTTAAACTCATATTATTGTGGAAAGTTCCTGAACCCATAATGTGTGGTAAGTTGATGGACTGTACTAAAGTATTGAGATGTTTAGACTGAAAGTAAGTATTTTCAGTAAACTTAGCATTGAAGGTGCTAGAGAAGATTAAGTATTGTTGCAGAAAGACAATCAAGGAAGATGGAGAATAAGATATTCCAAATCATCTAGCTATGCTAGATTTTGAAGTTTATTCAAATCGTGCTGAAATGTACATTTTGAAAAAGAAGGAATTGGTTCAACTTTCGGAACCAATGGATTTTAAAAGAGTTGTTTTTGGTATGTCTATGCCAATTGCTACGGCTAGACAGAAGTTGATTTTAAAATATCAAAAAGATTTTTTTATATATCATCCGTGCATTTGATGCAAGGGTAGTAAAAAGATGGAGTTGTTAATGCACTTGAACATGGTGGGATGTGATCTTAGGATCAACAAACCACTATGGTAAGATGTATAATGACGAAGTCATAAACTGACGAAGTCCTCAACGTACTGTGAAGAGTACGGTATTATGACGTCATAAAACGTTTTGATATATTGCAAAAAGAATTTAAAGAAGTAGTCGATGTCAAGCGAGTTGACTAGACGAATGTTTCAAGTTGATATCCAATTTATTGGTATGGTCGAGGCTATTTGATTTGGCTAAGACGAATGGTATGTCATGATTAAAAGAAAATCGAGTTTTCTTGAGAACTTGTGCCAAACTAAATTGTTTTGGTGCGGAATCTAATGATTTAGTCTGAGGAGAACATGGAAGAGGTAGTTTACCTTCTTTGTGATTGTAAACTTACCGTGGACAGAAAGGTTTACGGCGAAAGGCTGTTCAACCTAGTAAAGAGTTCATGGTCAATTTGACCCCTCAGCAAAAGAATGAAATGTTTTAAAGGAATCCTTATATTTCTAGTTATCCCTTTCACTTCATGATTCTTGATACGTTATGAAGGGTTGGGAATGTATGAAAGATAATAACTTCTTTGAAGAGAAGTTGAGAAGAAGGGTAAGCTAAAATTTCGAGGACGAAATTCTGTGAAGAAGGGGAGAATGTGAGAACCCAAGTAAGGGTTTGGTTTTAAGAAATTCCGAGGACGGAATTTTTATAAGGAGGGAAGAATGTGACAACCCGAAAGTTCGGTTTGTCCAGAATTTAAGTTTAAAGAATTAGTTATTAATAAAATAAATTTTTATTAATACTATTCTGTGCTATGTGTTTATTAATCGTTCTATAACCTATAATGATTATTAATCGGGAGGATTCTGGCTACGAGCTAGATTGAATGAGTAAGAATTTTCAAGACGAAAATGGAAGTTTTTCGGGAACAAAATTTTTTCGGGAAAAAAGACGAAATAGGCACTATTCATCAGTTTCTGCTCGGAGTTTTATTTTGAAATTCCGAGAAGTTAACGATTACGTAAAATGTTGAGACGTGATGGAATATTCAATAATATTTCAGTTATGGCAAAAACAAAGTTTTCGCCTGCGGACGTAAAACCTGAGGGTTAGAAAAAGTAATTTTCGAGAATTTTAATGATCACATATAATAATTAGGGTTATTATGCGTGAGAAATATGAGTATAATACAAGTATAGCATGAAGAGTAGTACGACGTATAATACGAATATCGTACGAACAATATACGAAGAGAATACGAGAATACGAGAATGGAATGTGTAGAATACGATTAGTCTTAATGGACTTTGAGTTCACGGACTTTGTAGAATCTAATTGGACTTGGATTATGTCAAGCCCAATGATTTGTGAAATCAAGCCCAAGTTAAGCCCAATAAGAATTAGGGTTAAGGCCCAAACCAAGAAGATAAACCGCGGATCGAACCGATGGGTAAACGGATGGGTAAGAACCATTGGGGCAACCCATGGGATGACCCATGGGCATGTGGGCCGGCCACTTGGCCACCAAGTAAGGGTGGTGGCCAAGTAAACTTGGTGGTTAAGTTGTTGAGGAGGTGGAAATAGTAAGGAGGTTAGGGGGGAAATGACTATTTTGCCCTTGTTTTGGTTTTCTATAAATAGAAAGCTTAACTTTCATTTTCTAGGATTTTGAAAATCCTAGAACTTGAGAGAGTGAGAGAGAGAGAGCTCGGTTGGGAGAGGAGAAGGAAGAGATTGAGCATGAATGCTCGGATCAAAAGTGATCAAGAAATAGAAAAGCTCGCAAATCGTCGGCTTTGTATAACGGAAGAAAAATAAAGAAGAACGGTAATCCGAAACCTAGTTTCTTCTATTATTTTCTTTAAGTTTTTATGTTTAAAAACATAACTTAATGAGAATAAGAAGTTAAAGATATTGAGAATGATTTCATATGGTTGAAATCATAAGAAAATGAAGAAATAAGAATTAGAAATTTATTTTATAAATTTCTTAAGTAAGTATAAGATTCGTGAGGATTTTGAGCGATCCGAATGAATTTTATGAATGAGTAGGTCAAATAAGTAAGGAATAGTATTCTATAACACCAAATTCTAAGAAAAAGTAGAATCGTAATCCAAAATATCGATTAAAATAAAAAATGAACGAAGAACACGAAGAACACGCGAAGAATACGAAGAACGTTGTTGATGGACAAATTTAAAACCATCGTAGTGTAAATGTTGTTCATGGACAAGTTTAAAACCATCGCGTATAAGTTAGATGCTTGTTGCTTGGTTAGGAATGTTAGAAACGTTCATAAAGAACGGATTAAAACGGAGCTATAACGAAGTTATGGCAAAATTTCGTAAAAGATGAATGAGAATTAGAAAGTTAGTAAATGAACTCGAATGTGTAGGGTTTCATAAGAATGTAAGAGAACGTATAAAATGTGAGTCGTGGACTCAAGAACAAATGAATTCCGAGTTCGGATGACCGAATTACGAACGAACGAACGAAGAACGTTAAAAACGTTAAAATGAACGAAGGGTGAAGATTAAGCCAATTGAATGACATGTTAACGGATTCAGAACGAATTTTTGTCCATGGCTAATCAAAGTACGTAAGATAAGGAAGAGAATAGCTTTGGAACAACTTCGTTCCTAGTTATAACGAAGAAGTTATGAGATTTCGAAACCGACGTCTCAAGCTTGTAAAAAACTTAGAATTTTTTTTTTTTAAGTTTCATGCTCGGCGCCGCAGCGCGATTCGAGCCTTAGAGGCCGGCGCCGTAGCGCGAGATCGGCCATAACCTTCTGGAGAGTGGCACCACAGCGTGAGAGATAACAAAGAACTTGGCGCCGCAGCGCTAGGCTGCGAAGAAAGGAGAGAGAAATAGGTCGCGCCGCAGCGCGAGAGGAAAGGATAGGCACGGCGCCACAGCGCCACATCAGGGCAATACCCAGAAATGAGATTTTAACTGCTCAATTTCTCGGGGGATGTGCAAGAAAGAAGTATGAACATATAGTTTACGTAATGTAACACTTAAGTAAGTGTTTTAAACCTTTAATAAAGGTTGAACAAAAAGATTAAATGAGATTAAAAGATAGAGAATGTAAGCGATAAATTACGGAACCGATATCCAGGGACCGTAGTCGTAATGAACGAACGTGAGGGATTGCTATGATTGTGATTCCTTAGACGTTGAGTGATGAAGGTAATGAATAACATTTCGATGTTATGGCATGACATTATAAGATGAACGTAAAGCGTATAGACGCTGTGAATGCAACGTTGTTGCGAAGAACGATCGGTCTTAGCATACAACGAACAGTATGGCTTTGACATTAAGAAAGAATAATGAACATGGGGTTCATGGGATGGATAACAATTGAAAGCGATTAAAACCTTGAATAAAGGTTGGATGAGAGATTAAGAGACGAGCAACGTGAACGTTGAATGCGTAAACGATCTTCGTAAATTGTATTCGCGTTTAACGAACGTTCAAAGTATACCCTAGTTGTATGACTTAGACATTGATGAAATTAGTAAGTAAGATACGAATGGTATCAAGAGAGCCATAACGAACGGTAATAAGATTATTGAAAGCCGAATATAAGTCGGATGAGAATGATAGAATGAAAAGTAAGTGTTGAACACTTTAACCAGCGCAAGGGTTGAGTGTATGCGAGTGTTAAACGGGCAGAACCTACACTCCGTGTATGGTTTAACCGTAATGTAATGAAGACTAAGTTTAGCTATGAACGGTGAAGAAATTAAGTTAAAGATAATAACGTGTAACGTTAAGAAGCCGAGTTAATAAGTATAACTTGGACAACGTTCCGAGTTGAATGAACCGGACGTTGTAAGGTATGAATAAGTTCATATGAAATGTTTAACGATATGTTCTCATAGTATTGACATCGAATGATCGTTCCGAGTATACAAAAGATTGTATGACTTAGACGATAAAGAATGATTCCTGAGGTATGACATTTAGTTGCCAGAAAGCCGCAAGGAAGAAAAAGTTGACTTAACGAACATTATAGTTTAATGGTTCTTCTAAGTTAAGAGAAATTAGGTTGTGGTACAAACGTAACTTTGATAGTTGACATATGGGAGCTGGGCTAAACAATTCCTTCAGAGAGCGAAGGTATATACAAAACTGTCAACCGATCTAACTCACTCTGATGGCAGTGTAGATGAGACGTGAACTTGTTTGTTTGTTATTTGTGGAAAACCACTCAGAGTACCATATGGACTAGTAGCAGAGAAGCGATGTGTACTGAGTCCTAAGAGAAATATAAGAAGAAGATAAGAATGTAAATCATCAAAGATGATGAACGTTTTGAGTACGACATCTCAGTATGTCATGAAACCGTAAACCGGTAATGAAAGTTAGTCGCGTATAATTATATTGCAAGAACGCGAACCTTAAGAAGTAAAGTTAAGTAAACCAATTCATAAGTTAAGTATATGACTAATTGGTGTACGTGTTATTTTCTTATGTGCTACATATGAATGGGAATGAGCAGTTCAGCGTAAGCTGTAGCTCAGCGTAAGGCAAGTTTCCTAACTTCATTTATATTTTAAATGAATGCTAGTTTCTAAAACTTCTCAGATGTTGAACTTGAGAAGTTCTGTCTATGTGCGAATGTGCGATATTTGTACAAGGTGGTAGAATATATGAGGTCTTGTGCCACAATGTGAGCACTTCGGTGTTTCTATGAAATGAACTGTTTTGTGATCGAACTGTTCAATACAAGTATGGTCGGTTTATTCATGAACCGTTATTGTTAAGTCTGTGCTGATGATTCTACCCAGACAGAATGTGTATGAAAAAGGTAGAAGAATGAAAGTATTTCAAAGTGAAAGTGAGTATGGTTTTAAGATGATAGGAATCGAGATTATTCATATTATTCAAGCTGCTTCATGACCTTTATTCGGTTATTGAAGTTCTAAAAAAATGTCTGAATTCTGAACTTGTTTGTTCAAATTGTGATGACTTGCTGGGCAATTGAATGCTCACACTTGCTTTAAATGAAAAACATTTTCAGCGAACGATGTTAGAAAGAACTTAAGGATCCCGTAAAGATCAAGCTAAGCGGTATCCAGACGAAGTGCCATTCAGTATGTGAAGGTGTGTGAAGATCAAGTGAAGACTTGTAATGTAGAAAAATGAATTAAACTATACACTAGTTTAATGAACTGTATGTATCCTTGGTGGCGGATAAAAGTCACTCTTGTAAGATGAAAGGAATAATGTAATTATCATTATTTGTAATGAGAAATGTTATAAGGTTTCGAGAACCTGGGAATTGAGAATGTATGTTGTTATATTTCAATATATAATGATGTATGATTGGTAAGAAGTGAGACCGTGATGCACGGAGTCCGGGTCTGAAGGTAGACCGGATTTTGGGGCGTTACATGATCTCTCTCGAAGGTCATCAGATGAAGACTCTGCTCCAAATACTCTGCTGAATGCTGAATCACAGTTGCAGTCGTATTGGGAGAATCTGTAACGACCCCAAAAATCCATACAATTTAAATCTCAACTTCGGTCGTTAACCACACATTAAAACTCAAATTTTACATCATTATTCGATATTAAAAACACTAAAATTGCGGAATATTTAGAACGTTTATACATTTCCTTCTTTCTTGCCCTGAATCGCAACCTTTACATTACATCTCTTTGATTCAATCTTATATCATAAATTGTTACAACAAAATGACTATACAAAGTCTTACATCATAACTAAATATCCATATACATTGGATAACTCAACTTACAATTCAACATGTTACGTTCAAAATATGAAATACATTTCTCATAAAACATAAGTAATCTTCGTGAATATAGATCTCTATAACTCACTTAGCACATATCTTTATCTTAAAATCTTGACCTGCAAAAGTGGTTATTTGCAAGAGTGAGCTCGACAGCCCAGCAAAGTCTAACAGTTTTCATGCATCACATAACACATAATAACATGCTCGATATACATCTCATTAAGGTAACATGGCATACATGCTTTTAATTCATATAGCAAATATAAAGATTGAGTTCCTTACTCAATCATCATTACTTAGCCAAAATAATGCAGTCATATATTGACTTAAGCATTTTATGATTTCAACATGTATAACATATCCTACAATTTAAAATAGTTCATCAAGTCCACGTAACAAATAGGAACCGAAAGACTTGCCTTGATCGTTGTTTACCAATAATAGTTTAACAGCTTACAGTTATCTGCACTTCACGTGTCCTACACAATTATATAATCATACACATCAACTATTAGTCACATAACAACACATAGTAATTGTAATGTAAACTCTACTCCACATCTCATAATCTTTCCTATTAATTAACACACAATGTTCAATTAGATTGTGTTAACTTTTCGACTTATGTAATATTCGAAATTCATTAAAGTGTTCAAATTTTGCTATGAATCATTATTGGTTTTATATTAAACCCATTTCATACTTTATAATATCCATTTCATTTGACTAAAAACACTTTTTATGTTCATTAACAATTATCACGGCGTTTCGACGTTTATTCGTCACACGCCCGATTGCATCTTTTGTGTATGCTTACTATGCTTCTATAACTTATCTAATACATCATTATATTAATGTTAAGCATCATTATATTTACTAACATTCATGTTTTATAACTTAGAACAACATCTTTTATCGTCAAGAGCACTACACTAGCATACGTGCATGTCTGACGCCCTCCGATTGCCTTCGAAAACACAACAGTCCTAAAGATGACCATTTTGACCCTTCATAACGATTTCAAATTGAAAACCTTAAAGAATAAAAGTTGTAGGCCTATTCGTCCTTGTTCCGAATAATCTTGAATCGCATCAATCAGAGTTCGTATGAAAAAGTTATACTCATTTTAGTAAACTACGTCCGGTCAGTTTTTTTTTCTTCAAAATTTTGGCTTGACAGAACACCCCCCCACCGGGGCGGGGGTTTTTGCACTAGGGGGGCCCGCCGGGGGCGGGGGTCACTGCTGCGATTATGCGATTTTAGCTCTAGAACACTACAAAAAGCCAAATTAGGCCTCCAAACTCCTTTCTAACAACCATACCAAACTACCCAATGAGTAAATAGGTTTACATAAACATAATCTAATGTTTCTAACACGTTTCTAACCATATAAACAACGTAAACATCAAAGATTACAACCTTTAATTTCACTATTTCTCTTCTTTCTTCTTCTTTTGACATTCATAGCGAAATTCTTCACTGTGAATTCGTTTTACATCCGTTTTGACTCATTCAACTTGGGTTGTTTTCGTTTTTCAACATACTAACAACATCTATTATCAAATTGCAGATTATAGCAATTATTGATCATGAAATTTCGTACTTTCTAAGCCGTAACATATAAATATAAACAATGTTTTATAATTTCTTCCAACAATTCCAATTCTCACGAATTTGACAAACAAGTATCAATCATATATGATGGTTAACAGATTATACACACTCAATAATCTTTATAAACCAATTATTTACTCAAATCATGCACCATAACCAATTAAAGAGAAAAAAAAACTTTGATAAAACATAACTACAAGCTAGGGCTATAATATTACCTTTTAATTTCTCCTTAAGCTTAATTAGATGATGAGAATGACTTGATTATCCTTCCTCTCCCTTCTTTGATTCTCATAATAACCTCTTTTTCAATTTCTCAGAGAATATGTCTCTCTCAAACTTCTTTGTAACTCTCTCTTCTTCTTAGGCTTAGGCCAAACCCTTTTTTCACGTAAACTAAAACTGACGCTAACATAAAAATAAAACTGACGTATAATATAATAAGGCTACTAAATACTTATCAGTTTATTATTATTATTATTATTATTATTATTATTATTATTTTAAACATAAAAGCCATAAGGCCTTGTTTGGTAAAACCTATTAAAATAATGACTTAATCATTCTTTAAGCCTTGTTTAGCAAAACAAGATTAAAATTAAAATTTGAAAAGCTCTAAGGCTTTGTTTGGTAAAACCAAATTTAAAACTCCTTTAATTTATTCTCATAAGTTATTTATAATATAGTTTATTGTCCTGCACTGTTTACTTGGATTTTCATATCCAATTTTAATTAAATAAACTAATTACCACATACTAAATAAATTTCCCACTTGACCAAATATCACAAAATTATAATCTCATTATAATTTTATTTAATAACTTAATATACCACCTTAAATTATTAAATTAAAACAATAATATAACATCTCATGTTATATTATAACTCTCTAAATTATAAATTAATTTAATTTAGAATATTATCTAATGAATTTAGATTAGTAAATATTTACTAGCAACCATTACATCAATAAAATATTTCTCTCATCAATTTCAACAATAAGCGCATCAAATAAATATTTATATATTAATAAATATTTAATATTACAATTTAAAATTTCGGATCGTTACAGAATCTACAAGAGCTGCTGGCAACCCAGTAAATAGCTCCTCCTCGGTGGGAAAATCAATGTCCTTGAAAGCACTATGGATATTGTCGTAGTCGATGCAGTCTCTGTCTCCATCCACGTAGAATACTCTGTCGAACAGCCCGAATGGCCAACAGAAAACTTAGCACTCTCATGTTGATCCCAACAGGCATACACCCTATATCTATCCTCTGCAGACAAATGACGAGAAGCTAAACGCTGACCCAACACCCCCTCAAAAGGATGCACCTCCTGAAACTGGTCAAACTGTGACATCACAGCCAGTGGGTGATATGAGGTTATGCCCCTCAAACTAGTCAAAGGGAGATAATCCATGCCAAGTGCATGGGTAATGAAGCTGTAGGGAGAGCTAAGCCATGTACACAACAAAAGGTCAAACGGATCTCCGATCCCTGCCAAAAACACCGACCAGGATGCAGCGTCTATACACTCCGCTGGCTGAAAGGAGTAAGACATGGCTATCTCATGGGAAAAGCAATACCTATGCCGTCAGAAGGTGCCAATAGGTCTCAGGTGTGACATGAACCACATATACAACATAACTGAGCTACCTATAAATACCCCTACGGGGTGGATGCTACAATACGTGTCTGACCTCAATGTCTCTGCCATAATCATCGGCACAATGGTATGACCCTCCTTGAGAGCTCTCACTGCCGTGATAACACCGATGTACAGCTCATCCATATATCGTAGCATGAACACATAGGCCACTACACACATCACGAGTACATCTACTCTAGTCACATGCCACTGATCCTCCGACGTGGTGAAATCCCTGGACTGTCGTGTATAACTGTCCACTAAGCCAAATCTATCTATCAAAAAATGCTGGGACACTACATGACTGGATGTAATCTTATCCTGTACTACTCTACGCCTCAACCCGGTGAGGGTCATAAACTGTCGGCTCATGTTAGCCATCCGAGCGCAAGGTCTATCCAAGGGCAAAGCTGTCAACCGCTCATACTCCTCTAATGTAGGAGTCAACCCATGGGTCCCAAACTGGAAAACCTGCCTCTCCAGTACCCAATGATCTAGCATGCCATCTACAAAGCCAAATGGAACCTGGAACATCAGGAGGGTCATGGAATGCTACAATAGCTGCTCTATGGTTACCCGGTCTGGAGGTGACAAACTATCATACCACAACCTCCGACGGGTGGCTACCAATACAAGAGAGGTGTGATCAATGCGGCTAACTGTCAAGGAAGACTTATGTGTGGACAGTATCGTAAGACCATCTAGGGGTCAATGCTGAATATCTCTGGACATACATATACATGACATAATACATGCATGACAAATAATAGATGACAATATGATGTAGGGAATGGAAAATAGTACATACATTCCAAAGTACATCATCTCTGTGTACAACAGAAAAATACAGGGAAATGAGGCACAGATGCCCTACAACTAACAGAGGCCTATCAAAAGATATAACGAGAATGGGGAACAGCCACCCAGTAGCTAACAGAGGCCTATCAAAAGATATAGAGAGAATACACATCAAAAAAAGACAATGGTGTCAATGTCTACATCATCAATCCTATCCACCTGAGTCACTGAATCTCCGCTAAGAGGGATGTCTGGCCTATACAAGGGAGGATCTGCACCGACAAAGCCATATGGGTCATCTGAAGGGCCAGCCCCCGAGCTGGAAGGATCGAAAGTATCCGTCTCTGAAGGATCTCTGCCCAAATACGGGATGAAAAAATATACCCGGTCTAACCGTCGGGTCAAGCTATCAATCTGTGTCAAATTAGTCGGATCTCAAACACAGGCCATCCAATCCGTCATAATCACGGATCTAAGAACCATATCCCCCATGAACTGAGTGGCGCGGGTCTGAGCTCCGATGGTACGAGGGAACCACCAATGGTATAATGCCTCCTGAGTAAACGGACCCTCTGACAAAGTGTAGCCATTAACGCCCATCAACGGGATATCACTGACAGGCGACTGCAACACATGCCAATAATGCCTGACAGGAGGCAAGATCGGTACATAAATCTCTCTTGTAGTGCTCCTAATAGTACGCTCTCCTAAATAGAGCTACCATCCTCCATTTGTGAAGAGAGGAATCATATGGGTGGATATCACATACTTGACACCAGTTGGGAATCCATCCTCAAATCCAACTGTCAAGTGGTCCCCAGAATAGGGAACCCAAGTGATGGCATCAGTTGTCAACAACTCCAATTGTAAGCGACAATGGGTGAAACCCTTAGCTACAGGAACCTCTGCCAATATGGAGTGATTGAAAGTAGTATGCACACAAGCCAATCATGTTTGATGATAAAGCATATACTTTGTAACAATCTTATTCTATTAATAAAAAGTATTAATTTATTAAAGTCTTTTAAATTATCTACATGGTGCTGCTTTATAATATGTGATAAACTCATAGTTTTAAGCAATGCTTTTAGAATAATGATGATGATAATTCTAATGAGATCTAAATTCTTAGAAAGCTTAAAACTAAAATAGTTCCCAATCGTTGGATTACTAAATAGGAGATTAGTAAATCCGGAAAAATTCTTATTGGAAAGCCCCCTCTTTCCTGGGAACGGCCTGGTTGTCATAAATGTGATTCTGTAATATTATTTGTGAATAATTAATTATTAATTCATATGATAAGGAAATATTTATTTTATGTGGATATAAACGAGGGATATATTTTTGTGGTTAAAAATGAAGGAATTAATGTTGAGGTTTTTATCAGTATTTTTGTCGAAATAGAGGTATTAAAAATCAGGGTTTTTGAGATATTTTGCGGGGGTTATAATTTTTAATCCGACCGTTGGATCGTGGTAATTTTTGGATATGTTATACATATATAAGTTGAGTATATGTCCACAAATTTTGAACCGTTAAAAATAAACGTATAATTTATTATGAATTTTACGAGATGACTAGTTCAGAAATTGTTGAATTTTTAGAATTAATCATTTTGGTAGAAAATTCTAGAATTGGTGGGCCCCACTCTTGGTTGGTGAAGAAATGTGCTGAGATTTTTATTCAAATGTGGTGGGTGGGAATAGTAGCAGGTAAAGCCATCAGGTTGCAGGTTAAGTCTGTTTCGGCGTGCTAATATTTTCCTATAAATAGAGGGCTAAGTTAGAATTGAAAATCACACCAGGAACATAAGCTTTCTCTCTTTCTCTCTCTATAATATGAAGCATATTTTGTGAGTATTTAGATACTTTGAGAGTTGCTATTCAGTGCAAGTTTCCTTCGGCTTTGCATTCCAGTCAGAAATACTGCACTTTTGAGGTAAGGGATAGTAAAGGATAGTAAGGGATATTAAGGGGTGCTATATTCTTCATAATGATGTTATTATTTTAATATCATTATACTGAAATATTGGTATAGATTTTATTATAGAATTTCTACCTTTTGAGTCGGGGTTACTATTCACGTATACGACACTATTCACGTATACGGCACTATTCATGTATATGACACTATTTACGTATATGATATTATTTACGTATACGATACTATGTACGAATACGGAGTACTATTCATGAGTTACTATTCACGAGTTGCTATTTATGAGTTACTATTCACGAGTTACTATTTATGGGTACTATTCACGAAAAAAAATAGTTTCTTTTTCTGACCAAATTATTGTTGATTTATGATTGTTGCTCTCGAAAATAAATGTAGTTGTTGATCATATTGTTTTTATTATCATATATAACATTTTTATAACTCTGATGTTGAATTTCTCTTTCACTTGAGTGTAAAGATGGGTAAATTATTGGTATGATCGTGACTGAGGAATATCTTTGGCCTGTAGTGCAAAGATGAATTGTTAACTGGTATGATCATGACCATTGAATTTATAATTGAATATCTTTAGCTTAAGTGTAAAGATGAATTGATTAACATGGTTTTAATTATGGTGTATATATATTCTGAAATGATTATATATTTCTTTGACATATGAATATATTTGGCCTGTAGTGCAAATATGAACTGTTGAGGAATATCTTTGGCCTGCAGTGTAAAGATGAAATGTTGATGAATATCTTTGGCCCGTAGTGCAAAGATGACCTGTTGTTGAATATCTTTGGCCAGTAGTGCAAAGATCAAATGTTGACGAATATCGTTGGCCTGTAGTGCATAGATGAATTTATTAGTATGATTATGAACATGAACTGTGATTTGGTATAATCATGATGTTTGATGTTTCAGGTGATAAAAATTGTCTTTGTCCTGCATGAGAAAAGGAATTTAGAACTACAATTACGATTATGAGTTATACACGTGATTGTGGACAGGAATTGTTGATTGATGTTACAGGGATAAAATATTGTTGGTGGACTTTTAACGTGGAGAAGATAATAGACTTTATAGTCTATTTGACTCTTCTAATGGATTGCTCGTTCCACTGCAACTATGGTTGAGAAGTTTTATCATCTACCATTTGTTCTAAATCTCTTATTTATTTCTGTTGAAGGCTATTGATAACTTATTTATCTTTAGTCGTGATATTCTTTACTGGGCTAGTTGTGCTCACCCTACTGTTTCATAATTCCTTTTAGATAATAAGAGTGTAGCTGGGTCGAGCGGGGGTAACAAAAGAATAGAACGGTGGTCATCATTTAGTAGTTATATTTGGTGAATAAATTAGGGTGAAGCGAACCCAACGTTAGAAGGGTGTTTTGCCACTATCATACCAGATGTCTAATGACATACAACCTCATGTCATCATAAGATAGGATTGTGGTCATCCACTTGCTGAGTATCTTTACGAGCACTACCTATATAATCTTGGTGTTTATTTAAAGTATAATTTTCAATTAGAGACAGTGGAGATAATGATATGTCAAGAGAAGACTCACCATTGTGATTAATATGATAGTAATCTTCTCGTTTTTCTTTGGGGTCTATTGGGTCAACCAAGGATAATTCTGTGGCCATATGATATCTATCATAACCTAGACGCATGGCCTCCCATGTACGAAGGTTTCCTTGAGCACTTCCCAAAGATTCTAGTTTCTAAAATAGTTTTTGACTGTACCTTTATGTAAGGTGCCATTGTGAGGTGCTGTCCACGGTTAGGACATGTGTCACATTTGATATATATTTGTATCCAAACTCACAACATATGTGTAGTTGTATTTTGCACGATAATTATTGTAATAAAGTTGTAGTTGTTTTCTGTACCATGTATTTGGCGACTTAGAATGGGTTGGATGGAATGGACCTATTTTGGGGATGTCACAGTTGGTATCAGAGCTTAGGGATATGGTCTCTGGCGGAGATCAAAAAATATAACTAGGAGGGGAGAGAGGAGTAAATCCTTCGCTAGTGTTTCCTACCTAAGCTTATTTGTTGGTCAGTCATAATATCGGGATATTATGTGATATGTTAATTTGTTCAATTAACCCTTGTTTTGAAGCTGTATTCTAGAATGATATCTGAAATACAGGAGATGAGCAATGGAAAAATCATGATGACAGGGAAGATGGAATCTGAAATGAAAATAAGGTATTCTCAACTCTTTGAATTACCAGGTACGTAAATTTCGAGGACGAAATTTCATAAGAAGGGGAGATTGTAAGACCCCAAATTTTATGAAATAAAAGTATTCAATTTTTCTTATAGTTACTATTCAGTAAATGGTTAAATTGATAAAAGTTAAAGTTAAGGGTGATATACGAATTTTTTTCAAAAATACGCAAGTGGTTATAAAATATTCATTGTTGTCGGGGAATATTCGTTTAGTCGTGAAATATTCTTTCTGTCGGGGAATATTCGTACGACGGCGCAGCTATTTGTGGGCCCCATAACGAATAACTGTCGGATGAAGAAAATGATAAATTTGAGTTTTTACAAATAACGGCGTAGTTGTTACCGTTAATACTGTTGAAATATCCGGTGGTAAAAATACAGTAATACGCGTTACTGCATAGTAGCACACGGTATTGCACAGTATTTTTGAAATTATTAATTCTTACGTATGAAGGCACTACTCAATAATTATTACAGTAATTACTGTTCAATATTTTATTTTATTGATTCAATAATTGCTACGTTAAAATTTTATATTAATGTTGTTCAATAATTGTCACTGCGCAGTATTTTCCATTATAAGATCAATAATTCATATTATTTGAATAATATTATTAGATAACATTATTGGCAATGTCTAGAAAGTTCTGTCTAAGGAGAGGTTTGGTCACCTAATTGCGCGCCAGTAAGGAGAAATTCTTATTGGAAAGCCCCCTCTTTCCTGGGAACGGCCTGGTTGTCATAAATGTGATTTTGTAATATTATTTATGAATAATTAATTATTGATTCATATGATAAGGAAATATTTATTTTATGTGGATGTAAATGAGGGATATATTTTTGTGGTTAAAAATGAAGGAATTAATGTTGAGGTTTTTATCAGTATTTTTGTCGAAATGGAGGTATTAAAAATCAGGGTTTTGAGATATTTTGCGGGAAGATCGTGGTAATTTTTGGATATGTTATACATATATAAGTTGAGTATATGTCCACAAATTTTGAACCGTTAAAAATAAACGTATAATTTATTATGAATTTTACGAGATGACTGGTTCAGAAATTATTGAATTTTTGGAGTTAATCATTTTGGTGGAAAATTCTAGAATTGGGGGGCCCCACTCTTGGTTGGTGAAGAAATGTGATGAGATTTTTATTCAAATGTGGTGGGTGAGAATAGTAGCAGGTAAAGCCATCAGGTTGCAGGTTAAGTCTGTTTCGGCGTGCTAACATTTTCCTATAAATAGAGGGCTAAGTTAGAATTGAAAATCACACCAGAAACATAAGCTTTCTCTCTTTCTCTCTCTATAATATGAAGCATATTTTGTGAGTATTTAGATACTTTGAGAGTTGCTATTCAGTGCAAGTTTCCTTCGGCTTTGCATTCCAGTCAGAAATACTGCACTTTTGAGGTAAGAGATAGTAAATGATAGTAAGGGATATTAAGGGGTGCTATATTCTTCATAATGATGTTATTCTTTTAATATCATTATACTGAAATATTGGTATAGATTTTATTGTGAAATTTCTACCTTTTGAGTCGGGGTTACTATTTACGTATACGTCACTATTCACGTATACGGCACTATTCATGTATATGGCACTATTTACGTATATGATACTATTTACGTATACGGTACTATATACGAATACGGAATACTATTCATGAGTTACTATTCAAGAGTTACTATTCACGAGTTACTATTTATGAGTTACTATTCACGAGTTACTATTCATGGGTACTATTCACGAAAAAAATTAGTTTCTTTTTTTGAGCAAATTATCGTTGATTTATGATTGTTGCTCTCGAAAATAATTGTAGTTGTTGATCATATTATTTTTATAATCATATATAACATTTTTATAGCTCTGATGTTGAATTTCTCTTTCACTTGAGTGTAAAGATGGGTAAATTATTGGTATGATCGTGACTGAGGAATATCTTTGGCCTGTAGTGTAAAGATGAATTGTTAACTGGTATGATCATAACCATTGAATTTATAATTGAATATCTTTAGCTTAAGTGTAAAGATGAATTGATTAACATGGTTATAATTATGGTGTATATATATTCTGAAATGATTATATATTTCTTTGATATATGAATATATTTGGCCTGTAGTGCAAATATGAACTGTTGAGGAATATCTTTGGCCTGTAGTGCAAAGATGAATTGTTGATGAATATCTTTGGCCCGTAGTGCAAAGATGACCTGTTGTTAAATATCTTTGGCCAGTAGTGCAAAGATGAAATGTTGACGAATATCGTTGGCCTGTAGTGCATATATGAATTTATTAGTATGATTGTGAACATGAACTGTGATTTGGTATAACCATGATGTTTGATGTTTCAGGTGATAAAAATTATATTTGTCCTGCATGAGAAAAGGAATTTAGAACTACAATTACGATTATGAGTTATACACGTGATTTTGGACAGGAATTGTTGATTGATGTTACAGGGATAAAATATTGTTGGTGGACTTTTAACGTGGAGAAGATAATAGACTTTATAGTCTATTTGACTCTTCTAATGGATTGCTTGTTCCGCTGCAACTATGGTTGAGAAGTTTTATCATCTACCATATGTTCTAAATCTCTGATTTATTTCTGTTGAAGGCTATTGATAACTTATTTATCTTTAGTCATGATATTCTTTACTGGGCTAGTTGTGCTCACCCTTCTGTTTCATAATTCCTTTTTGGTAATAAGAGTGCAGCTGGGTCGAGCGGGGGTAACAAAAGAATAGAACGTTGGTCATCATTTAGTAGTTATATTTGGTGAATAAATTAGGGTGAAGCGAACCTAACGTTGGAAGGGTGTTTTGCCACTATCATACCAGATGTCTAATGACATACAACCTCGTGTCATCATCAGACAGGATTGTGCTCATCCACTTGCTGAGTATCTTTACGAGCACTACCTATATAATCTTGGTGTTTATTTGAAGTATAATTTTCAATTAGAGACAGTGGAGATAATGATATGTCAAGAGAAGACTCACCATTGGGAATAATATGATAGTAATCTTCTCGTTTTTCTTTGGGGTCTATTGGGTCAACCAAGGATAATTCTGTGGCCATATGATATCTATCATAACCTAGACGCATGGCCTCCCATGTACGAAGGTTTCCTTGAGCACTTCCCAAAGATTCTAGTTTCTAAAATAGTTTTTGACTGTACCTTTATGTAAGGTGCCACTGTGAGGTGCTGTCCACGGTTGGGACATGTGTCACATTTGGTATATATTTGTATCCAAACTCACAGCATATGTGTAGTTGTATTTTGCACGATAATTGTTGTAATAAAGTTGTAGTTGTTTTCTGTACCATGTATTTGGCGACTCAGAATGGGTTGGATGGAATGGACCTATTTTGGGGACGTCACACGAATCATAAATCTGGAATAGTACCGAAGATACCTGGGAGGTATGGATTCATCATGAATGATGATGATGAGGTACGTATCATAGAAGATGATAATCCAGTTACATATGATGAGGTAAGAGTTGTAGACACTCAGAGAAATAGTTGAAGCAAGCTTCTAAAAAATAGAACATTCATTTTGATGAAACAATCAAAAGAGTTTGATTTTATCAAAAACAAGTATGAACCTAGTGTGTACAAAAGAGTCAGTGGGAGCGTCGTGAGATTCCTAGTATTATATGTTGATATATTACGGATATGGAATGACATGCCAATGCTAGAATCAATAAAGATAAAGTTGTCTAAATATTCCTCCATGAATTATTTGGGAAGAGTATTGTAATTGGGGATACAAATCTATATAGATAGATTTAAGAGGATGCTCGACTTAACCCAAGAAACGTATATTCATTTGATGCTAAAGTCGTTTAGCATGGCAAACTCTAAGAGATGTCTCATGTTGATGAGCCATGAAGTTTATCTCTCTTTATAGTCCCCATATACTCATAAAAGAGAGATCACATGAGTAACAATCATGTATGCAATGAAATGTACGGGACTTGATGTTAATCAGTCATATTCTGGAGAAGTTCACAATGAGTCAGTGAAAAATATCTTAAAGTACCTAACTGACACTAAGGTTGTGATCATATTCATGGTGGGTCTAAATTAAAACTAGAGGGCTTAACAGACTCAAGTTTTTCAAAAAGACCAAGACGACAGAAAAATCCACTTTAATGTAAAGTGTTACCTTGAATGGTGGTGCGGTGAAATGAAAAGGTTCCAAACAGCAAAGAGTTGCTAGTTTAGTGATAAAGACAAAGTATATAGCTGTAAATGAAGCTGCAAGTTGATTGTTTGGATGAAAAGTTCATTAAAGAACTAGGAATAGTTCCTAAGTCTCATCTTGGATCTAAACATGTGTTGTGGCACTTTCATTTGATTATAGGAATCATTGAAAGATGAGAAATCACTATAGAGATAGTGAAATCTCAAAAACAACATTACATATCCATTAACTAAAGCTTATCCAACAGCAGGATAATCGTCACTTAGAGAAGAAGGGTATGAGATACCATAGCGATTGGCTTTAGTGCAAGTGGGAGATTGAAAGTAGTATGCACATAAGCCAATCATAATTGATGATAAAACATATACTTTGCAACAATCTTATTCATTCATTAATAAAAAGTATTAATTTATTAAAGGCTTTTAAATTATCTACATGGTGCTGTTTTATAATATGTGATAAACCCATAGTTTTAAGCAATGGTTTTAGAATAATGATGATGATCATTCTAATGAGGTCTAAATTCTTAGAAAGCTTAAAACTGAAATAGTTCCCAATCGTTGGATTACTAAATAGGGGATTAGTGAATCCGGATAGATTGGTACATACATTACTTGCTCATTGGATGAGGATGATTGATCTCATGATCATTTGTGTGGAGACACTAAAGCAAGTATGTAGGTGCTTATTAGAGAATAAGTTCACTGAACGTGGCTCGCTAAGGAATACCTAATGGAGTTTCACTTGCCTGTCAATAGGAATTCCTGTAGTGATAGTAGTACAAGTGATCTTTGGACTTGAGATCATCATAGTATCTTGTGTATGATCAGTTACACTTTGACTTATTCCTTAAGACCCTTAGGGTATATCAAAGGGTATGCTTGAGTATAATAAGTTGTACATTGAGATAATATATGATCAATAAAGAATCTATCGCTTCTAGTAAAAGAAGAGAAATGTCTTATGTGATTCGATAAATGACAACCCAGTACTCCTTGGTCAAGGCATAATAAAATTAGAAAGGAGTTTCTAATTTACATTATTTGGAGTTGTGCATTTAAGAGTCGAAATACATATAATTAAATAAAATAAGACTTGACAGTAATTCCATGTCCTATATTTAATTGGGACATTGTATGGTAGAAGGATTGAATTGTACGGTAACTAGTTACTCAAAGGTTCTTTTATGATTAATGTTGAAATCTATATTATCTGGAAAGTCGTTGATCGCTAGGGAGGCTTATCCCTATTGTACAATAAATATTATTTATTTAAATAAATTAATAGTTTAATTTATTTATTTAAATAAGATTAGAATTGTTATAATTGATTTATTCACAACCGGTTTAATATGGAGAACCTAAAGGGTCACACCATAAAAGGAAGAATAATTATTTAAGAAGTTAATGGCATAATCGTAATAATAAGTTAAGTATATTTAATTTAATGTATGGTGATAGAATAAATTAAATAACTTAATATTTATTATTTAATATTTTAAAAATATTAAATATAAATTAATAAGAGGAGTCTTATTATTATTACTACTATTATTATTCTTTAATTCCTAAAGGAGTTTGAGAATTAATTAATAAAAGTACTCTCATATATTCCTAATAAGATTAGGAGGTAAATTAATTAAAAGATTTTAATTAATTATTCCTAATAAGATTAGGAGCCTAATTAATTAAAGGAGTTTAATTAATTAAAATAAAACTCAATTCCTTAATTGTTAAGGAGGGTTACCCACATCTATTAATAAGAGGAGTCTTATTATGGGTGTAGAGTGGTTGTTGTTAATTTTTCACAACATACGTGATTCCAATTATTGGAGAGTACACCTTTTTCTATAGAGATAGAAAAATTAGAGTTTTGCCAAATACCCTTCTTCTTGAATACTTCTTCTTCCTTAGTGGATCACCTCTAGAGGCCAAACACTTGGGTGGCTAATGTTGATCAAAGGAAGGAACCCAACCCGGTGGATTCAAGTTGAACACGAAAAGAATTTAGAGGTGAACTTGTACCTAAGGAAGCTCGGATCTTCAAGGGTATGATTCTCGTACTTTATTTTCGTTTAATTAATAATTGTGCATAAAGGATGATCCGGGTAAATGGTTTGTAAAATTTTAAAACTCTAATTTTCCACGATTCCGCTTATTTTGTGCAATTTGATTGCGTTCATAAATATTACAAACCTAACAGTGATGCCATCGCCGTCCTCGTGGATAGGTCTCCAAACCTAACACACTAATAGGACACAAACATGGGAGCCTCTCATAGGCCCAAAACTGTCGACACAAAGGCAAACATCTATTGTCGGTCAACACTTTTAACCTGTACATGGGAAATCAAAAGAGAAATACTCACCAGCAGAAACGGGTAAAATGCTAGCCAAGCCTCTGTCAAGCCCTACGAACGCATACGCATTCCCCTGAGGAAGTAGGCAAAGGTGTAGGAGCCCCAGTCATACTCTCCAATACTATCCACTTCCCGAGTGGCGCTGACTAAAGCGAATGACACCGTGGAAGAGTTATCCGCTATGAAGAAACCCCTGATAATAACCAAGAATAATCGCCAAAGAATGTGATCCCTGACCCTCACATCAGCGGTCATGGGCTCACTCAACAGCCCACTCATAGCATTTACGCTCAAAGGACCTGTACAAACTGTCCTGCCCTTGAGCCCCTAAGCCGGGACTCCTAACAAGGATCTGACTGCAGTCGGGGTAATATTTGTCGTACATGGCACTGGCGCCCCTCCAAACTCCATACCTGTGATAAACCGCCAGTCCATCGGCGTCATCATCACCTCACAGTCCAATAAATGGAGAGACTGAGTCTGGTGAAACTAGCGCTCAGACAACGCCATGAGGAAACCCCAGGGACAACGACGGGGGAGGATGGAAAAGAACGCCTCAAAGCCTTAATCATGCACAATCTCTCGGTAATCTGGATGCAGAGCCTGATACAAAGAATGTATGCTAAACCAATTCCCTCGTGGATGCACAAAGCTGGGAACCTACATCAAATGTAAATCAACATCAGAATCCTTGCTCCTCATTAATAGGAAATAGGAAGATCAAACCCAGCTTTTACCTCGTGTGCATGCAAGTAAATAGAGGGGTGGCGACTCAAATCATCCAGAAGCTCTAGAATCGTCACAACAATGCCTAGAAGATCCTTACGGGGAGTATAAGTAGCAGGAGCTGCAGCCGCAACCGGTACATCATCCTTTTCGTCCTCAATATCCGGTACATCAACCCGGATAGGACGGATCACCGCCTCAGCCAAACGATGAGGATGTCTGACTGAACGGGGTCGAGGCACATCAGAAGCCCTCCTCTGCACACCTGAAGTAGTCCCACGGGAACTACTTGACTGATTCGGATCCATATATATCTGGACGTAAGTCTCCAAATCACCTCAGAAATGGTGTGGTATATTCTAACCTAGAGCTTTTCAAATGCATTTTATGACTATATGCATACATGCATTACTTTAGTATACGCTTACAGTAGAGTTAAAAATGCATGTCTACCCAATGCCTAGACTTTTGGAAAATTTTGTCATAATCTCCTTTGTAAATAGGACTATCCACATGCACATAGGCATGACTAGATGGCCATTCAGTAGCACACCTACCCACAGTCATAAACATCCTACATGCATGTAAATATCAAAGTCATAATCCATAACGGTAGACTAATTACCAAGATTGCTTTTCTTTACTACCTTTGCTCATTTGTCCTCAAAATAGGATAAGAAATAGCATAAAAGGTACTAATTTGACTATTTTAAAAGTCAATTTTTTTCACATCATTATGTTCAGCATGGTTAAATATTTACTATGTTGCATATTTTTTATCAAGTCATATGAGCATGCATATTCACTACTATGTGTTTAGACGCATTTCATGTGATAACTCATTTTCCAACAGACAAAAATTGTAAAATAAGACATGCATATGTTACCAGAATAGTGTGAAACACTTGGACAGTGATAGAATTTGCAGAAAGTAGCCTGAACTCAGCAAATCTGAAGAAGAGCTCTCAGATTTTCTATGTGGTGTAGTATGAAAATGACTTGTGAAAGCAACATGCCATTTAAAACCACCCATAGTTGGCCGTAGGTGTACCTCTGGCTCCCTTTGGTGGGTCCATCTGTGACGCCCCCAAAATAGGTCCATTCCATCCAACCTATTCTGAGTCGCCAAATACATGGTACAGAAAACAACTACAACTTTATTACAACAATTGTCGTGCAAAATACAACAACACATATGCTATGAGTTTGGGTACAAATATATACCAACTGTGACTCATGTCCCAACCTTGGATAGCACGTCACAATGACACCTTACATAAAGGTATAGTCAAAAATTGTTTTAGAAATTAGAATATTTGGGAAGTGCTCAAGGAAACCCTCGTACATGGGAGGCCATGCTTCTAGGTTATGATAGATATCATATGGCCACAGAATTATCCTTGGTTGACCCAATAGACCCCAAAGAAAAACGAGAAGTTTACTATCATATTCTTTCCAATGGTGAGTCTTCTCTTGACATATCATTATCTCCACTGTCTCTAATTGAGAATTATACTTCAAACAAACACCAAGATTATATAGGTAGTGCTCGTAGATATACTCGGCAGGTGGATGTGCACAACCATGTCTTATGATGACATGAGGTTGTGTGTCGTTAGACATCTTGTATGATAGTGGCAAAACACCCTTCCAACGTTGGGTTTGCTTCACCCTAGATGATTCACCAAATATAACTACTAAATGAACTTTTCTATACTGCTTCGGGAGAACCTCCACAGCTAGAGACCACCGTTCTATTTTCCTGTTACCCTCACTCGACCCAGCTACACTCTTATTACCTGAAAGGAATTATGAAGCAAAAGGGTGAGCACAACTAGCTCAGTAAAGAATATCATGACTAAAGATAATTAAATTATCAATAGCCTTCAACAGAATTAAATCAGAGATTTAGAACATATGGTAGATGATACAAATTTTCAACCATAGTTGCAGCGGAACGAGCAATCTATTAGAAGAGTCAAATAGACTATAAAGTCTATTATCTTCTCCACGTTAAAAGTCCACCAACAATGTTTTATCCCTGTAACATCAATCAACAGTTCCTTTCCACAATCATATGAATAATTTATAATCATAATTGTGATTCTAAATTTCGCATCCAAGACGAAGATAATTTTCATCACCTGTCTTTACCTGAAACATCAAAGATCATGGTTATACGAAATCACAGTTCATGTTCATAATCATACTAATAAATTCATCTTTGCACCACGGGCCAAAGATATTCATCAACAGTTCATCTTTACACAACATGCCAAAGATATTCAACAACAAGTCATCTTTGCACTACGAGCCAAAGGCATTCATCAACAACTCATAGTGCAAATATCTTGAATCAAATAGTCATCTTTGTACTACGGGCCAAAGATATTCATCAACAACTCATCTTTGCACTACAGGCCAAAGATATTCCTCAATAGTTCATATTTGCACTACAGGCCAAATATATTATTATCTCAAAGAAATATATAATCATTTCAGAATTTATATAACCAATAATTATAACCATGTTGATCATTTCACCTTTGCACTTAAGCTAAAGATATTCAATTATAAATTCAATGGTCATGATCATACCAGTCAAAAATTTAACTTTGCACTACTGGCCAAAGAGAACCCATAGTCATGATTGTACCAAAAATCTACCCATCTTTACACTCAAGTCAAAGAAAAATATCATCATTAGGGTTATAAAAATGTTATATATGATAATAAAAAATAATATGATCAACATATAGTTTTAATCTCAAGAGTAATATTCATAAATCAACTATAATTTGGTTAGAAAAAGAAACCAATTTTGTCATGAATAGTAACTCGTGAATAGTAACTCGTGAATAGTAACTCATGAATAGTAACTCGTGAATAGTAACTCGTGAATAGTAACTCATGAATAGTAACACATTAATAGTAGCTCGTGAATAGTAACTCATGAATAGTAACTCGTGAATAGTAATCCCGACATGAAAAGATAAGAATTTCACAAGAAAAATCTTACCAATATTCCGGTATAATGATATTGAAAGAAATAATATCATTTTTTAAAAAATAACATCCCTTATTATCCCTTACCTCAAAAGAGCAGTACTCCTGACTAGAATAACGCTGAACGAACTTGCACCGTATAGCAACACTCAAGATATCAAAATACTCACAAGAATACACTCGATAATATAGAGAGAGAAATAGAGAGAAAACTTCAGTTTTTGGTGTGATCTTCAATTCTAACCTAAGCACCCTATTTATAGGAAATTGCTTAGAACACCAAAGAAGAAAATTTAATAAAATAATAATATAATTATAAATTTTCCTTAGCCCACCTTTGAAAATCTAGATTCAGCCATCAACATGCGCAAGTGGGGCCCACCAAAGTGTAAAAAATGTTTTTGTTAATAAAAATAAATAAAACTTCCAAAAATCAATTATTTCGGAACTTCGGAACTTCAATAATTCATAATAAATAGCCCTTTTATCAGAAAATTCGAATCTCGCGTTTTTTTATATGAAATTCAATTCTATACAACTTTGCAGAAGAAAATTTTTCCAAATTCCAAACAGAAATTGACCGATATCCACAAACGGACGATTTTACAGTCTATAATAAATTTTCGGTCAAGAATTGTGTCCACCAACACACAAAACATGTGTTAAACATTTAATCCAACAAAAATACTCTTCCTCCTCATTTATTTATATATCCCACATTCATTGTAAAAATATCACCATTAATATATTATTAAAATAATATATTTAAATGAATTATTTTATCAGAAAAAATAAAATATTAATTTTTAACAATTGTCACATTAAAATTTTTCTCCATCTATATCCATATAAAATCAATATTTTTCTCATCATATAAATCAATAATTAATTATTCACAAATAATATTATAGAATCGCAGTAATGGCAACCAGGCCATTCCTAGGAAAGAGGGGGCTTTCCAATAAGGATCTCTCCTTACTGGCACGCAATTAGATGGCCAAACCTCTCCTTAGACAGAAATTTCTAGACATTGCCAATAATGTTATCTAATAATATTATTCAGATTATTACTCCGATAATAGAAAATACTGCGTAGTGACAACTATTGAAACAACAGTAATATAAAATATCCAAGTAGCAATTATTGAATCAATAAAATAAAATACTGAACAGTAATTACTGTAACCATTATTGAGTAGTGCCTTCTTACGTAAGAATCAATAATTGGTACAATACCGTGTGCTACTGTGCAACAACGCGTATTATTGTGTTTTAACCACCGGGTATTCCAACAGTGTTAACGGTAACAACTACGCAGTTGTTTATAAAAACTCAAATTTGTCGTTTTCTTCATCCGATAATTATTCTGTTATGAGGCCCACAAATGGCTGCGCCGTCGTACGAATATTCCTCGACAGAAAGAATATTCCACCACCAAACGAATATTCCCCGACAACAATGATTATTTTATAACCACTTGTTTATTTTGAAAAATTTTCACATTTCACCCACAACTTTAATTTTTTATCAATTTAACCATTTACTGAATTGTAATTATAAGAAAAATTGAATACTTTTATTTCATAAAATTCGAGGTCTTACAATCTCACCTCCTTATGAAATTTCGTCCCCGAAATTTACGTACCTGGTATTTCAAAGAGTCGAGAATACCTTCCTTTCATTTCAGATTCCATCTTCCCTGTCATCATAATTTCTCCATTGCTCATCTCCTGTATTTCAAATATCATTCTAGAATACAGCTTCAAAATAAGGGTTAATTGAACAAATTAACATATCACAGAATATCCCGATATTATGACTGACCAACAAATAAGCTTAGGTAGGATACACTAGCGAAGGATTTACTCGTCTCTCCCCTCCTAGTCCTATTCCCCGATCTCCTCCAGAGATCATATCCCTAAGCTCTAATACCAACTGTGACATTGGACACCATGATGTGTCAGCACCTCACAAGGGTACCTATCAGCTTTCCACCGCAGAACGGCGTCCCCTACGGAGAGTCTGGCATCGGTGCATCCCCTATCAACAGGAAGTCACCAGCGAGAGGCTCGGGACTCTTTACTTATGGCTTTGATACCAACTGTGACGCCCCCAAAATAGGTCCATTCCATCCAACCTATTCTAAGTCGCCAAATACATGGTACAGAAAACAACTACAACTTTATTACAACAATTGTCGTGCAAAATACAACAACGCATATGCTATGAGTTTGGGTACAAATATATACCAACTGTGACTCATGTCCCAACCTTGGATAGCACGTCACAATGACACCTTACATAAAGGTATAGTCAAAAACTGTTTTAGAAATTAGAATATTTGGGAAGTGCTCAAGGAAACCCTCGTACATGGGAGGCCATGCTTCTAGGTTATGATAGATATCATATGGCCACAGAATTATCTTTGGTTGACCCAATAGACCCCAAAGAAAATCGAGAAGTTTACTATCATATTCTTCCCAATGGTGAGTCTTCTCCTTGACATATCATTATCTCCACTGTCTCTAACTGAGAATTATACTTCAAATAAACACCAAGATTATATAGGTAGTTCTCGTAGATATACTCGGCAAGTGGATGTGCACAACCATGTCTTATGATGACACGAGATTGTGTGTCGTTAGACATCTTGTATGATAGTGGCAAAACACCCTTCCAACGTTGGGTTCGCTTCACCCTAGATGATTCACCAAATATAACTACTAAATGAACTTTTCTATACTGCTTCGGGAGAACCTCCACAGCTAGAGACCACCGTTCTATTTTCCTGTTACCCTCGCTCGACCCAGCTACACTCTTATTACCTGAAAGGAATTATGAAGCAATAGGGTGAGCACAACTAGCTCAGTAAAGAATATCATGACTAAAGATAATTAAATTATCAATAGCCTTCAACAGAATTAAATCAGAGATTTAGAACATATGGTAGATGATAAAATTTTCAACCATAGTTGCAGCGGAACGAGCAATCCATTAGAAGAGTCAAATAGACTATAAAGTCTATTATCTTCTCCACGTTAAAAGTCCACCAACAATGTTTTATCCCTGTAACATCAATCAACAGTTCCTTTCCACAATCATATGAATAATTTATAATCATAATTGTGATTCTAAATTTCGCATCCAAGACAAAGATAATTTTCATCACCTGTCTTTACCTGAAACATCAAAGATCATGATTATACCAAATCACAGTTCCTGTTCATAATCATACTAATGAATTCATCTTTGCACCACGGGCCAAAGATATTCATCAACAGTTCATCTTTACACTACATGCCAAAGATATTTAACAACAAGTCATCTTTGCACTACGGGCCAAAGATATTCATCAACAACTCGTAGTGCAAATATCTTGAATCAAATAGTCATCTTTGTACTACGGGCCAAAGATATTCATCAACAACTCATCTTTGTACTACAAGCCAAAGATATTCCTCAATAGTTCATATTTACACTACAGGGCAAATATATTATTATCTCAAAGAAATATATAATCATTTCAGAATTTATATAACCAATAATTATAACCATGTTGATCATTTCACCTTTGCACTTAAGCTAAAGATATTCAATTATAAATTTAATGGTCATGATCATACCAGTCAAAAATTTAACTTTGCACTACTGGCCAAAGAGAACCCATAGTCATGATCGTACCAAAAATCTACCCATCTTTACACTCAAGTCAAAGATAAATATCATCATTAGGGTTATAAAAGTGTTATATATGATAATAAAAAATAATATGATCAACATATAGTTTTAATCTCAAGAGTAATATTTATAAATCAACTATAATTTGGTTAGAAAAAGAAACCAATTTTGTCATGAATAGTAACTCGTGAATAGTAACCCATGAATAGTAACTCGTGAATAGTAACTCGTGAATAGTAACTCATGAATAGTAACTAGTGAATAGTAACTCGTGAATAGTAACTCATGAATAGTAGCTCGTGAATAGTAACTCATGAATAGTAACTCGTGAATAGTAACTCCTGAATAGTAACTCCTGAATATTAACTCATGAATAGTAACCCCGATATGAAAAGATAAGAATTTCACAAGAAAAATCTTACCAATATTCCGGTATAATGATATTGAAAGAAATAATATTATTTTTTAAAAAATAACATCCCTTATTATCCCTTACCTCAAAAGAGCAGTACTCCTGACTGGAATAACGCTGAACGAACTTGCACCGTATAGCAACACTCAAGATATCAAATACTCACAAGAATACACTCGATAATATAGAGAGAGAAATAGAGAGAAAACTTCAGTTTCTGGTGTGATTTTCAATTCTAACCTAAGCACCCTATTTATTGGAAATTGCTTAGAACACCAAAGTAGAAAATTTAATAAAATAATAATATAATTATAAATTTTCCTTAGCCCACCTTTGAAAATCTGGATTCAGCCATCAACATGCGCAATTGGGGCCCACCAAAGTGTAAAAAATGTTTTTGTTAATAAAAATAAATAAAACTTCCAAAAATCAATTATTTCGGACTTCAGAACTTCAATAATTCATAATAAATAGCCCTTTTAACAGAAAATTCGAATCTCGCGATTTTTTATAGGAAATTCAATTCTATACAACTTTGCAGAAGAAATTTTTTCCAAATTTCAAACAGAAATTGACCGAAATCTACAAACGGACGATTTTACAGTCTATACTAAATTTTCGGTCAAGAATTGTGTCCACCAACACACAAAACATGTGTTAAATATTTAATCCAACAAAAATACTCTTCCTCCTCATTTATTTATATATCCCACATTCATTGTAAAAATATCACCATTAATATATTATTAAAATAATATATTTAAATGAATTATTTTATCAAAAAAAATAAAATATTAATTTTCAATAATTGTCACATTAAAATTTTTCTCCATCTATATCTACATAAAATCAATATTTTTCTCATCATATAAATCAATAATTAATTATTCACAAATAATATTATAGAATCACAGTAATGGCAACCAGGTCATTCCCAGGAAAGAGGGGGCTTTCCAATAAGGATCTCTCCTTACTGGCGCGCAATTAGATAACCAAACCTCTCCCTAGACAGAAATTTCTAGACATTGCCAATAATGTTATCTAATAATATTATTCAGATTATTGCTCCGATAATAGAAAATACTGCCTAGTGACAACTATTGAAACAACATTAATATAAAATATCCAAGTAGCAATTATTGAATCAATAAAATAAAATACTGAACAGTAATTACTGTAACCATTATTGAGTAGTGCCTTCTTACGTAAGAATCAATAATTGGTACAATACCGTGTGCTACTGTGCAACAACGCGTATTACTGTGTTTTAACCACTGGGTATTCCAATAGCGTTAACGGTAACAACTACGTCGTTGTTTATAAAAACTCAAATTTATCGTTTTCTTCATCCGATAATTATTCTGTTATGAGGCCCACAAATGGCTGCGCCGTCGTACGAATATTCCTCGACAGAAAGAATATTCCACCACCAAACGAATATTCCCCGACAACAATGATTATTTTATAACCACTTGTTTATTTTGAAAAATTTTCACATTTCACCCACAACTTTAATTTTTTATCAATTTAACCATTTACTGAATTGTAATTATAAAAAAAATAGAATACTTTTATTTCATAAAATTCGGGGTCTTACACCATCCCTCCGACTAGGTCTAATTCGAGTTGCAAAGGAGGTCTCATAGGCTGGAAAAGTCAGACCAGGAAAAAAGATGCTACGCGATCGAGCGGAGAAGTCTAAAATCATGGTTTTCAAAGACCAAACTACGGGTCTACATGTCACTCATTGGTATTCACCTAAACACGGGGATCACAACACCAATGATCACAACTGTTGCAAATTACACTCGGTAATACCTCATAAAGGTCCGATGCCGTTAGTTCAGGGTCGTCACTCCAAAACACTTCTCCCCAGCGGGAACTTTATACAACTTCAGTCGTTGGTAGTTAAACCCAACGAAGCATCGGAAATGATCCGATGATGGTATCCATTGATGCACATGTCAGCGAGGGTCAGGTAACCTTACAAACAAAGACTATTGGCAGTAACTCTGACAGATCACTTGAAAGACCGGGCGATACAAACCAGGGAAAGCCATCCTCATCGGGGAGGACCGATGATGGAATCTGTTATACACATCTTTATCAGACAAAACACAATCCCCAGAGTCTCTTATACATGAGAGGAACATCTATGGTGGAAAGTCTGTACCAAAGATTAAGCGCTTTGGTGATAACCCTAACGTCAACATCTTGGAAGTTCTTGAGAACTTTAGATCACACATCCAAGCAGTTCATCAGAAACATCAATGATCACTCTAGTCCGCGTCAGAAGTTATGAGGGCAAACAATCATCACATCCCGTTGGAAAACGATCCAACAAACCACATTCAACAAACATTTGCATCATGTTGCAGTACATAACATCATGAATATCTTGTCATATTTCAAGTGTCTAGTGTTCTTTATCCTATCCATGCCATTACATTGCATGAATATGATAAAGAGAGGCAACTATAGACACTTGAATTTTTTGCATTCCTGTTACTAACCTTGCAGGAGGGCAAAATCGTCTTCCAAAGATAACCTTGGAGGTCCAATCAGTCAAATCCTAGAGATAACCCTGGGATACTCAGTCTTTTCCATCTCGGAGATAACCCCGAGATATTCAGTTCCAGTCCCAGAGATAACCCCGGGAGCTTCAGTTTTAACCTCGGAGATAACCCCAAGGAATACAGTTCCAGTTCCGGAGATAACACCGGAGAAGTTTTCCATCTCAGAGACAACCCCGGTAACTTCAGTTTCAACCTCGGAGATAACCCTGGAAATGCTTGTTTCAACTCCCAGTAATCAGCTTCAACACTCGGTGATAGCCCCGAGGCACTCAGTCCCAAACCTAGAGATAACCCCGAGAGGACAGGCACACCTCAGAGACAATCCTGAGGATGTTCAATACTTGCAGTAGCACAATATCAGAGATAAACCTAAGCAACGAGTGCTAAATCAGCCCAGAACTGGAGATAACCCCGGTTAGGGGCAAAATCATCATTTTGTCACCTCAATCCCACATTCACACCATCTCAACAACATTTCAACTTACATGCTACATAGAAGTGTCCTACAAGAGCCATAGCTCCAATCTCGAGTGACTAATACACAAGACAACACACCGGATAGAATTTGAAGCCTGAAGACCTGGGCATGGACCCATCTTCCTGACTTCGTACAACCTCTTATCCTATGTCACTGTGTATCTCTCGAAAATAACATCCCGTAAAAGGTCTTAAACACCTCGATCGGATGCCCAGATTGAAGTTATAAAAGTTTGAGCGGATAACACATTGCACGAGTGCACGTACTTTAAGACGGCAGGACCCACGGAGCCCGGGGCACCCCGGGCAGCCGTATGTACACCTGTGGCTCCCCCCTCTATAAATAGAGGGCTTGAGGTGCCCATTTGTAAGAAGGAAAAGGCGAGGAAGCCCTGTCCAATTTGCTTTGTGCATATTATAAATTGAGTGCTTTCTTATTTCAAACGCTTGTGAGCATATATCTGGCTACTTTTTACCGATGGGAACCGATTGTTCATCCATTTAAAGCAATTGAAGTCTTCTTTGGCAGTCCACTGTAAGCCTTCTTACATTACTTCAAGCATTTTCTCCACTTCTTGCACACACAGTTATTCACGTTGAGGGTCGTGTGGTGTGTGTATGCCCGGACCGTCGGTCCGTGGATTTTATTTTTCTATTATATATATATATATATTTATTTATTTATATTATATATATATATATACTAACATTATCAAGTTATGTCTCGATTGTGCTTGGATTTTATATCCAGAGCTTTTATTGCTTTTATGTATATATAAATACTTATATATATATATATATATATATATAGAGGGAGAGAGAGAGAAAGAGAGAGAGAATGAGGATTAGGTCCGGATTCCCGGACCTGATTAAAATTCGGACCCTATTTTTTCTTTTTCTTTTTTTTAAAACAGCTAAAAAAAGTTTAATATTTTATGGAACTGTAATTTTTTCATAATACAGTGTTTTGGGTGTGATTTGGATACATATAACAAAACATGTCTATACAGACTGTATAAACATATTTTGATATATGTATCCAAATCACACCAAAAACACTGTATTATGGAAAAATTCCAGTTCCATAAAATATTAGACTTTTTTTTAGTTGTTTTAAAAAAAAAAGCAAAAAAAAAATCTGTATTTTAACAAAATCCGGGAGTTCGGACCTAAACTGGATTATATATATATATATATATATATAGAGAGAGAGAGAGAAAGGATTCTGTCCGGACTCCTGGACAGGCTTAAAATGCGGACCTTTAAATATTAAAAAAAAATTTAGTTTTTTTTTTAAAAAAAGCCAAAAAAAAGGTCCGTATTTTGGTAAAGTCCGGGATCCCTAACTGGATCTGGACTTTCTTTTCCTCTCTCTATATATATATATATATATATATATATATATATATATATATATATATATATATATTTATAGCTTTTATATATTTACATTCAATCCCGACTGGAGTTTACTTCTTGGCGGTTGATCGTCTCTATATATATATTTACAACTTTTATATATATAACTTTTTACAGGTTTTATACAAACTGTATATCATGTGAGCCTAGGAATCATGTAATCACAGATTTAGTCTCCTGAATCTAGATTTGGTTCCCGTGATGGACATTTTCAGCTGTACAGGGCTTGTAAATTATTCTCGGTGGTTGAATTTCATTAGACGACTCTCATGCCCACAAGGAGTTCGGCACTGTTATGTATTTTATTTTATCGAAGATGCTTTGCATCTCGAAAATAAAAGCAACTAAGCCGAACACATAATAAAATGGAAGTATCAAAGGTCTTAATTACTATTGAGCATAAGGGTTTGAAAAACCTCTTTTACAAAACATCATTACTATATCTTGTTAAAATTGAACTTTTATACAAAATCTAAACCAAAGTATATAGGTGCAAACGAGGCATAACACTACTTCCAGATGATTGCACATTGACCCACACACAGAAACACACACATTCATATAGCAGTTTAATTGAAAAGTGGTGGTCACCGTGGTAACAAGAATGTTAAGGGTGCCTAACACCTTCCCTCTGCATAATCAAGCTCTCGGACCCTAACGAATCTCGGTTTCACAGACCAGTCAAATAGTATCACATCATTAGGTTAATGTGCAAACCTTTTCTCGGTTGAGTTGGTGCAACCATTTAAAAATACCAACTAGCGACTCTTACAGTCCAATCGTCGACATATACATGTCGGACCTTTTCACAACTTATTTTTTCAAACAAATCTCACCTAACATGAGAACACCAAAATACAAGAACAGAAAAGGGAAAAATAAAAATCCTGACATCGATAGTCGGCTAGTAAAAACCTGCTTGCAACACTCTAGCCGATGTCCGTTCACCTCCATAGTGACCTCCATGTACGGATGCATGGTAATCCTACAAAATACCCTCTGTCTCGCTGTATGGAATGCACCTTCTTATCATCTAATCCAAACACTTCTTGAACAAATACAGTTCATCCCAAATATACCATTTCACATCATGTAGAAACTTCTTCTTTTGATACCTAGTCAAGTCAGAAGGGATTATCTTGCTTACTAAGAAGTTAGCATAATCTGCGAACCATAGCACTTCGCCTTGCACCACAAATAATTGCTCATCTAGGAATGACTCATTGATCATAACCTTGTCATTTACATCCCTTCCCAGATGTTCTAATCGAGATAAGTGGTCCGCCAATTGATTCTCAGTCCCTTTCCTGTCCTTGATTTCTAGATCAAATTCTTGTAAAAGAAGTATCCACCGAATTAGACGAGGTTTTTCATTTTTCTTTGCCACCAAATATCGGATTGTTACATGATCTGTGTACACAATTACTCTAGTCCCAATCAAATACGCTAGAAACTTATCAAATGCGTACACCACTACCAAAAGCTCTTTTTGTGTGGTGGTGTAGTTCAACTGAGCATCAGTGAGGGTCTTGCTCGCATAATATATCACATGGAAGATCTTATCCCTTCGTTGGCCCAAAACAGCCCCCGCAGCAAAGTCACTTGCATCACATATTAGCTCAAAAGGAAGGTCCCAATCTGGTGTTATGATAACAGGTGATGTAGTTAACTTTCTCTTCAAACGTTCAAATGCAGACATGCATTCCTCATCAAATTTGAATTGAATATCCTTCTCTAACAAACTATAAAGTGGCTTTGTAATCTTCGAGAAGTCCTTTATAAACCTACGGTAGAAGCCTGCATGCCCTAAAAAACTACGCACACCTTTCACAGAAGTCACTGGAGGTAAATTCTCAATGGTTTCCAATTTAGCTCTGTCCACCTCTAATCCTTTCTTTAAAATTTTGTGTCCCAGTATTACACCTTCTTATACCACAAAATGACACTTTTCCCAATTCAGAACCAAATTTGTCTCAACACATCTCTTCAACTCCATCACCAAATTTTCTAGCCACAGATCGAAAGAATCTCTAAAAACTGATAAGTCATATATGAAGACTTCAACATTGCGCTCAACTGTATCTAAAAAAATAGCTGTCATACACCTCTGAAATGTGGCTGGGGCATTGCACAACCCAAAAGACATCCTTCTGAACGCGAATGTTTAGTATGGACAAGTGAAAATAGTCTTTTCCTAGTCTTCTAGAGCTATCACAATCTGATTATAACCCGAGTACCCATCTAGAAGGCAATAGTACTCGTGAGCTGCCAGCATGTCCAACATCTGATCAATAAACGGAACTGGAAAATGGTCTTTCCTTGTAGCCTTATTCAGTCTGCAATAGTCCATGCAGACTCTCCACCCCGTCACTGTTCTGGTTGGTATCAGTTCGTTGTTCTCATTAGATACCATGGTCATTCCACCTTTCTTCGGCACACACTGTACCGGGCTCACACAAGAGCTGTCTGATATCAGATATATTATCCCTGCGTCTAACCACTTTAACACCTCCTTCTTAACCACTTATTTTATAATTGGTTTAATCTGCGCTGTTGTTCCATTGAAGGTTTACTATCATCTTCCAGTAGGATCTTGTACATACAGAATGATTGGTTGATCCCTTTAATGTCTGCTATGGTCCATCATATCGCTGATTTGAACTCTCTTAGAACTCTTAGCAGTTTCTCTTCCTGGCAAGATGTTAGTGTAGAAGAGATAATAACAGGCAACTTTGAACAATCACTTAAAAATGCATACCTCAATTGATCAGGAAGCGATTTTAGTTCAAGATTTGGAGGCATCTCAAGAGAAGGCTTAAGTCTTACTGATGTCTCTCCAGCATTTTTGAGTGGCTCGAAAGGAGTTTTGAATCTTTGAAACTTTGGTGCTGTGTCAAGAATCTGTACAAATTTTGCAACCTCATTGTCTTCCATCTTTGAATCCCCCAATATTGCATTCTTCAAAGGCTCATTATCCATCAGATTTCCAACTTCTTCCTTTAACACCCTATCTACCATATCAATCCGAAAGTATTCTTCTTCATCAGTAGGAAATTTTATAGCTTTAAACACGTTAAAGGTGACTTCTTGATCATGAACTCTCATCATCAACTCACCTTTCTGATCATCTATTAAAGTTCATCTCGTGGCTAAGAAAGGTCTCCCCATAATGATTGGTATATTTTTATCTTCTTCGAAAATCCAAGATGATGAAGTCCGCTGGGAAGATAAATTTATCCACCTTGACCAACACATTTTCCATAATACCCCGTGGATAAGTGATGGATTTGTCAGCAAGCTGTAGTGAAATATTTGTCGACCTTGGAGCCGACAATCCCAACTGATTAAAAACTGACAGAGGCATCAAGTTGATGCTCGCCCCTAAATCACATAAGCATCTGTGAAACACATCTTTCCAATGGTACATGGTATTGTGAAACTGCCCAGGTCCTTATATTTTGGAGGAAGCTTACGCTGAAGCACTACACTACACTCTTCTGTCAAGGCTATAGTTTCAAAGTCCTCTAGTCATTTCTTCCTTGACAGAATTCACTTCATGAACTTTGCGTAGCTTGGCATTTGTTATAATGCCTCGACGAAGGGTATATTGATTTGTAGCTTCTTGAATACCTCCAAAAACACGATAAATTGCTTATCATCTCTTTGTTTCTACAATCTTTGTGAATATGGAATAGGCGGGTGAACAATTGGTGGAATGGTCGTAGGTTTCGAAGATAACTTTTCATTATTCTTCTCCACTTCCATCTGTTCAGAACCTGCCTTTGACAAACCATCATCAGAGCCTTTTTCCTCCTGACGCGGCCGCACAACATCCTCTTGTATAATTGGAGTGGGCGCGCCGGCCTGTACATCTGCCATTTACTTCCCTGATCTTAGTGTAATAGCCTGACACTGCTCCTTTCCTTCCCTTCTTGAATTGGTTTCCATATTACTTGGCAAAGACCATTGTGGTCTATTGTTCAATGCATTTGCCATCTGGCCCATCCGAGTCTCCAAATTATTTATAGCCACTGCCTAACTCTTGATCATTGTGACACCCCCAAATTCGGGTTACCTGACCCCCGAGTTTGGTGCTCACGATCTACAATATAAATAACATCTAACTACCCAATCATTTATAAATAGCAATACATATAACATTAACAGATGTTGTTAATACATTCGTCCCAGGTTATCTAACCTTAACATTATAAACATACCCTTCAGATATATAAAAAGGGTTTACAAATACACCATAATAATAATGTTCATCATATACTACTCCAGCATTATGACTTTGCCTTTGTTTTTCTTAGACCCGTTGGCCTTTTCGTTCCTAGATGAAATATTATATTTAGCAAGGGTGAGCAACAAGTTTGCCCCGCAAGTTAAGACATACAATGAATGTATAAGAATCAATAATAACATACTATCTAATTTGATAGAATAACACCAAAGTTCGGGGAACTTTGAAATAGCTGAACCAATCTTTAATAACTAACAAGACTTCTCGCATTCTATGTAACACAATAATCTGATAATGAAAGGGTACAACGCTTTCAAAGTTTCTATGATATTCTAATGAATAATCAAGAATCAAGTCTACGCAATAACAAAGTGGAATGTTTTCCAGATTTATGCTGAGCGATCCGTTGGATCTTGAACTTCTCTTCTCGAGTAACTATCAAAGATTTGACTTTGATATACCCAGGTGTATCAGATAACCATATAGATTAAATTATACCCCTCTTCAAGTACTTAGAGTGACCAACTCCTTGTACCCTATATTATGCATAATACTTACACGCGCGCATCGACCGAATATACGACAAAAAATGTTCCTTTTATATAAAAGGTTGTTCTTCTCAGCCTTATAATCAAAGTTTAATTTATAACAACGAAATATTATGATTTCAATTTCTAATCACTTCTCGATCTAGCCAAAATAATTGGCATCGATCTGTCAATAATAATTGAATTCTCTTCTCGAACCTATCAAGTTCAGTAAAAGTTCGTCTAGCCAGAACAAATAGCTAAGACATTCTCAACACAATTCGATGATAGACATGAATTATCTGTACTATCAATAATAGCTTCTACGGATGTAAGTATCTAACAACAGATATTCTCCAAGTATATTCTCAGAATCAGTAATTCAATTTGAATTATTAAACATGCACTAACTGCGAATAATCAACAATAAATTCTTGGACATGATATAATCAACAATAATTAACCACCATATTATTTAAAAGATACAACTCAAGGTTGAGTTAGGAAACTTGTCTTCTCCGTTGATTACTGCTACACAATATATTTATCTGCGTTCACAAGACCTATAATCACAATATCGGTCTCACAATTAGAATAATAAATCATAACACGTATCACTGTAATTTACAGTTAATCTTTCTCCTAGGCACATTACCACATAGCCACATCAGTATTTATAACCTACATAAACACTTATCAAGTCTAACTAGTTCGGTCTGGTTAGACTTCGGTCTAATCTCGGTGTCCCATTCATCCTATTTGACAATTAATCACCTTTATTGCCAATTAAACTCAGTCTCAAAGCTTCAATATTATTTTAGATAAGTCAAATATCGTTCATAATATTTTTCGGAAGCTTTTAATAATTTTCTAATAATTATTATATTTTATAATAATTTTTTTAAACACTAAAATTATTTTTAAATAATTTAAATATCAAATAATCTTATCATCGTTAATAAAAATATTAATGACATACTTGTCAAAATATTAAAGTTATTATTAATAACTTAGAATATTTTTAAATCATTAACATTCTACTTAAATGAATTTTAAAATAATTAAAAATATTTTTAAATCATTACCATTAATATTTAAATATTAATGAATTTATCATAAAAATATTAAAAGTCATTAATTATAACTTAAAATATTTTTAAATTATTTTTCTCATTTTTAAATGATTTTTAAATCAATAAAATCATTTTTCCATCATTTATTTAATATAATAGTTAAATAAATCTAATATCATTAATATTAAATTATTAATGAAAATTCTCCA
The DNA here is from genome assembly GCA_016801055.1 of Panax notoginseng. NCBI lineage: Eukaryota > Viridiplantae > Streptophyta > Magnoliopsida > Apiales > Araliaceae > Panax > Panax notoginseng. The sequence continues at coordinate 101,456,110 of CM029016.1, forward strand.
AAAATATTAAAAGTTACATTTTATAACTCAAAATATTTTTAAACACTTTATTCTTATTTAAAATGATTTTCATAATATTGAAATCATTTTTTCCAAATTTATTTAATATACTAATTAAATATAATTAATATTCAAATAATTATAAATATTAATGAAAAATATCCCAAATTATTAAAAGTTAATTTTCATAATTTAAAATAATTTTAAAAACTATTTTTATAATTTTTAGAATTTATTTTCTATTTTTAATCAATTTTCAGAAAATCAGAAGATAGAAATTAAATAAACCGCCGCTATAGCCTATAGCGACGCTTTCTGTCGCTGTAGGTATTCTTGGGGCTCAAGAAAACTGACAGTTAGTGTTCAAGGGGTCTCGTTTGGCCGTTCATAATTTTCAATCCATTGTGTTTCTGGGCTACTTTGTGCATCGATCTTGTAGTATACGTGTAGTACTACAATAATCAACCACTAACTTGGTCATACAATAACTCAGATGCACGATCCGAGCCCTCAAACTCACTGTCAGAGTGTTCCCGGGTTTTCTGGGCAACCCAGAAACCCATGCAGTTACATGGTGCCATTTTCTAGTTCGATTAATAAGGTGTTCTGGCCATCAATTAGATATGTTCTTGGTCCACATCTCTAGTACACACGACAAGGAACAATAACCTATCCTCATCTCAGTCCAAATCTAACACATTAACCAGATTTAGTTCGGTCAAACATTGTCAGAAAGTTCATGCTAACAGTTTCTGGAAATTCCAGAAACTTCATCCGTGACTGAATGGGCTAGTTTGACCATCCACTCTGATCGATTTGTTGATTATTTAAACGATCTAAAGCCATGGATCTATAGTCCATATAACAGGCTACACATTGGTTACAACAACATCAACAAACAACAACATACCTGACAGATCTGGACGCTACAAAAGCTTGTCAGATGCTGGTTTAGGATTTCTGGGTTACCCAGAAATCACCCGGTCAAGCTCGGTTAACGGGTTTTTGACCATTAATAACTTACAATCTGGACTTAGAATGGCTGTGATTCCACTTCCAGATCAAAGACCTCATGTCAGACTATGGATTTAACACTTAAAACAAGAAAAATCATAAACACAGAAAGAACTAGAGCCACTAACATTTGGTTGTCAGACCACTTTTTGTGTTCTTGGACAGTTTTTGAAAAACTTCATTTTTACCCACTTTGATGCTATGGATCTATGATAGATCATCATAAAACATCCCTTGGCATAAATCTAAACACATAAACATAAATATTTTTTTAGCATACAAGATCAAATGGTGAGTTAGGGTTTATACCTCTCTTGTCCAATCTTTGATCTTAGCTCTCCAAATCTGATCTTGGTGATCTAGTGGGTATTCTAGGGACTAATACACTTGTATAATTTGGAGGTTAGGAGAGAGAATGAGTTTGTTGAGAGCTTGTGAGAAAAATGACCAAGTTTAGTAACTTTCTCTCTCTTATCTCTTATAATCCTTAGATGCAATGCATGTTGTTGATCTAGCTGTCAATGAGAGGCTGATATGCTGAGATTTGAGTCACAATGTCAAAAATAGTTGGTGAACAACTACAATTAAAGCAAGATTTGCAAGTTACGTAATAAAAATCCAAAAAGGGCATTTTGGTCATTGAACATGTAATTTTAATGGCATACTTGACTTTTGCCCAACCCCTTAGGGTTTAACCCTAAGGTTCTAGCCCTTAGGTTTTACAACATTAGATTCTAGGATTTTCTAATTAGGGTTTTTAAAATACAAAATTAAGATTTCAAAAATATAATTAGGGTTTTAAATAGAAATTAATATTTCTAAAGTATAATTAGGGTTTCCTAATTATATTAAAGGTTACTAATCACATTAGTCTTGCTAATTAAGATTAGGGTTTCCTAATTAGGGTTTAGGATTCCTGAATTTAAAACTAGGGTTTCCTGGCATTCGATTAGGGTTCCTAACTGTGCATTAGGGTTTCTAGATCTGAGATTAGTGTTTCTAATCTCATATTAGGGTTTACTAAATTTATACCCTATCCGATCAATCATTGATAAACAAATTTTATACAATACAAACACGTACTCATCAATACAATTATTTTAATTGTATTTTTTATCGAATCCCTATCCAGACTAAGGTTAGGGTTTCTAAATCTGTTAAGCACAATTCTACTCTTATTTTCTTAATCAATACACAAATTGACTCCATCCCAAGACTCGTATCGCAGATACACAACACAATATTAATAATCAATATTAATATTAAATAAAAAAATTATATATTCAAAAAATTTGAATTATTCGAAATCTCGGGTTATCACATTCTCCCCTCCTCATAAGGATTCCGTCCTAGGAATCACCGCTTTCTTATTCTCTACAATCTTTTAAAGTTGTATCATCAATTTATTCTTATTAACACAATATTCATTTATGTCATATATTCTATCATGTGACTTGGATCTATAAAAGAAAACAATTCACAGTAATTATCTAACTCATAATACTCGCGTAATAAAGTTTCTAAATGAAATCGTGACCTCTTGCCACCTCTTGGGTAGCAACATCTTGCGCCGTCATGTTGAATGTATGGGCTATTGGTCTTCCTGGCTGTGTAGGTCCTCGAATCACCAAGGTTCCGCTACCGGGACCCTTGTTGACACTTTCCTTCTCCACATTTCTCTTCGGACAATTTTGAACCAGATGATTAGTCGATCCACATGCAAAACAACCTTGTATCTTCTTTGAATTCGAAAAATTGGGTGACATGTGTCCCTCTTGACCACAGTTATAATAGACTCCTTTCTTCTTCAGACAAACTCCTGAATGGTTCTTTTCACAAGTTGCACACGACTCCTGTTGCCTCTTTTTTAGTCTTAACAAAAGAGCTCTAACTCGTGCAAGCATACATGCCTCAACAAGTAATACAGAGCAAGTAAAGTATCGATCCCACGGAGAAAGTTGTTTAATTTAAATCACTATGCATTAATTAAGTTATTATATTTATATGCTCAAACTAATGACTAAGATTGTTGAATTAAACTAATTATGAATAACAACTAAAAATACGAATACAAATGAAATAAATATAATGTGGAAAAAATGGGACCCTAACTTCATTTAATATTTCATCTAATCGCCACGATTATGCAAGAAGTGTTCACATATCACAGGAAAATAGCAAAGAGCACGAATAGAGTTATAACCATTTTTCAATGTACTATAACCTACTTACACAACATTTATAGATGTTAGACTCTATGTAATCACCAATAAAACCAAAATCACTATATGTCTATGTGAAATTGCAATTACATTGATTTTAAGCACAAGCCCTTATTCTAGTTCGTACGGTGAAATAGTATGTCTATCTGGTTCACAAAATACGCAAGCCATATACAACAGCCCCATATTCGCATGCTATCATGATTACAATCCATACTTGCATGTTCATTATCAATTCCATACAAATACTGAGACAAATGGTGATCAAGCATTCTTACATGTAAAACAATCTTGACAGATAGTCCATATGATATGCAAAACAATCCTAGCATTTAAGTGTACAATCAAACTACATATTAAAATCTGTTAGAATCCCATAATGGAGTTTAGTTCATGTCTGAACCAAAAGCCATTATGGGATCAACGCTAAACATGATCAATAAGCCAACAATTGAAGTAAGAAAGATAGAACGATCAAACCCAATCGTTGAATAGAAACCAATGATCAACGTTTAAATCCTCACAGAAATCCAATAAACAATAATAAAAATCCACGATGACAGAGAATTCCAAAAAGAACTAGAGAAGTAGACGTTTTGGCTTTTTTTTTTCTACGTTGGAATCTCTCCCAAGGTGTAAACCCTAGTTTCTATAATGAAAAATACGTAAAAATTATCCAATGTTATCTCTGACACCCATCAGAATTGTCTTAAAACAAATTACACATCATTTAATTGAAATTAAAATAAAACAAAATTACAGCATCAGCATCACGAGCGGCCGCACGCCTCTATAGCCTATCCTTCTCGCGGCCGCGAGACTTACAGAAAGTTTGCCCTTATCCAGCTAGCCTCTCACGCGGGCGCGCGCTCCTACCTCGCGGCCGCGTAACTTGCAATAGGTCAGTAGTGTCTGGCTGGGTACTCACGTGGGCGCGCGCTCCCCAGGCTGTAATGTCGCGCGGCCGCGCGGCTTGCGCTTTGCAGGTTTTGGTTCTGGTTTTTACTTCTGCCATGCTGCTGCAGCTATTTGTTCTATCGTGCTTCCTCTTATTGCTCCATGCTTGATCTCCTGCTTCATTGTACCTCCATGCCATGAACATCCTTGCTTGTGCCTCGCCTTCACGCATCCATTAGCCTCGTGCCCTCTAATACCACCAAAATTAAGCCAATTCCTGCACTTATTCACCAAAAGGAGTTTTAAATAAATGCAATGCAAAATATAATGAAATGCAGCTAAAACACAACAAAATGTACTTGAGATGGTCACTATTCGCACGAATTGGTATTTAATAAGTAGGTAAAAATACCACTTATCAAATACCCCCATACTTGAACTGTTGCTTGCCCTCGAGCAATGTATATTAAAGAATAATGAGAATACAACTACCAAACTATGCAACTACTCTATGATGCAAACTAGCCTCACACAATCCCAGCCATAACATAATTTCAGCACAAATTACCTCAGTGAATTATCCAGATCGAAGAACACAATTTCAAACCAAACTAATGACATAATATCATACACTCAGATAATTCATGAATGCTATAGAGATGTTGTGTGTGTATAGTGCTCACCAAAACTTGATCTAAGCAAAGAATACATATGCTACATTGCTCCAAACAGAAAATTATAGTCTAAATCAAGACTCATGTATGCTCATGCAACACAGACTGTTTCAACATATCAACGCAAACTAAGGTTCAACAACGGGCTTAATGCTTTATTCCTACTCACGAGGGCGATTGTCATACTTTCCCGCGGTGTTTATTGCTATTTTTCTTTTCTTTTTCTCTTTCCCTTTTTTTTATATATAGCGAGTGTGTTTTACGCTCCATTTCACTTCCCATTTTCATTTAAACAAGTGCATTTTATGCTCCATCTTGTCCCAATATAGGCATACCCAGGTGTTACCAAAGTTTGAATGTCAATGTTTCAAGTTTATATGCTTATTCCACATATTTCTCTTTTTAAAACTACATGTTCTATTAAGCAATGCAACACATGCCTCTTGAACCTACAAGTGATTGCGAACACTATAATCCAGCTCATGTTATCTAAAATACTCTAGAATCTTTCATAATTCACTATCATCAGTGGCTAGGCAAAAAAATTTCTATTCAGCAAGAATTTGTGTGAGACATGCAACTAAAACATACTATCACAATCTATAATGAATAAAAATTAAAAATTTAATGCAAAATTTTATCTAATACCTAAACATGCAAAATTAAACTAAACATGCAAAACTTAAATAAAACTAAACTACTATGCTATGATCCCCAATACCCCCAAACTTAAAATATTCAATGTCCTCATTGAATGAAGGTAAAGGGTGCAAAAAACTCCCCTAATTATCGGTGGTGCAACCCTCCTCGGGTGGTGAATCCGGTGGTGGGTATGGTGCTGTGATTCCGAATTGAGGCCATTCTAGAGTTGTTCCTTGTTGCGCAAAAGCTTTGGCCAAGGCCCTTGTGAGTCCTGTCGCAAATGTGCCAAAATTATCATGCATGGCATCGACTTTTCACTCCAACCGTCGAAGCTGGCGATCACCATGGGCGGCACGTGCGTGCGTGGACGGGCCGACCTCATCTGTATGCGTAGGCTCCTGTGGTGGTTCTGGAAAAGTGGGCAGAAGGATGAAGCCTAATCCGCGTGGGTGTGGTACACCTCCTGCCCAGTCCTCAAATTTTGCAATTGTGGCATGAGTTATGTCCTGGCTTGGGTATTGCATTTGTTCGTTGCCCCAGTCGCATCCCTGATCAGCACATAGCATAGCAACCACGGTTGTGTGTGGAATGCTCCCAATGGTGCCTCCCCATAGATAGCGCAACATATTTTCATGGATGAGATGACCAATGTCAATGTATTTCCCGGTGATTATGCCCCATAGAATAAGTGCCCTCTTCGCTATTATTTCGTGCTGATGAGAGGACGACACGAGCTTGGCACATACGAACAGATTCCACGCCTTTGCATATCGGTTCAAGGCGGCAGCTGGAAATATGCGAGGTTGATTCGTGCCGACTCTGTAGGTCCATTTTGTTCCCGACACGCACAATTCAACAATAAGCAGCTCCAAGTCTGTCGTCGAATGCGCGCCGGTGACCCAATTAGCATCCCCTGTCGTCGGTGTATCGGTTATTCCAAAAATGGTGCGGATGGCACGGGGTCTGTAATCCACCTCGACACCGCGAACCAAAGACATACCGCTCATGGTGACCTTAGCGTTGGCATAAAACTCCCGGACTATGCCCATTGGAATGGGCGTTGGAGTAGCAGTCAGTCCACCCCAGCCTCTCTCTCGAATCATTGCGCACAACTGACCGTCCTGCCCTTCCGGCTTGAAACTGCGCTCTTTGACGAACGTCTTTGCCACGATTCGGTAATACATATGCTGAGCTTCCAAGTTGAGAAACTTGGTGTGGCCACAATGTGACGCCCCAAAATAGGTCCAATCCATCCAACCCATTCTGAGTCGCCAAATACATGGTACAGAAAATAACTATAACTTCAATAATACAATTGTCGTGCAAAATACGACAACACATACTATGAGTTTAAATACAAATATTGTCTTCTAGACAATATCCACACTCAAATAAATCCTCATTACAATTATTCAAACACTATTTTACAGAAATAGTGAGGACTGCTAAAACATCTTTCTAGAACCATCACTCCATACCCCGACTAGATCCTGCTATGTTCTCACCTCCTGAGAAGAAAAATGGAACAAAAAGGAAAAGGGTGAGCTCAACTAGCCCAGTAAAGAATATTATGACTAAGATAATATACAACAAATTATCGTTAGTCTTCAACAGGGAAAAATCTGATAAAATATAATCGACAACAAGTTTTAGATCAACAACTACAGCGGAAACAGCAAACCATTAGAAGAGTCAAGTAGAGAAAGAATTCTACTATCTTCTAAGATTTAAAAGTCCATCATCAATATTTTATCCCTGTAACATCAATTAATAATCATCTTTAACCAAATATTCATCTTTGCACTACAGGCCAAAGATATTCATTTGTATCATCAGTCGGTCATGTTCATCTCAACACCTGTTCATCTTTGCACTACAGGCCAAAGATATTCATCAAGTAATTATACATCTTTGCACTACAGGCCAAAGATATTCAGTAATATCATCATTTAGGACTGAGGATGATGAAAAATATCTTAAAGAGAACGAATCCAATGAGACAGAAGGACAAATAGTAGGGATTCGTATAACAGTTTATCCAAGATCAATAATACTTAATAATAATCAATTGTGAAGCAGAATTCAAAAATAAAGATCAAAACATGGATACAATCAAAGATAGTAACCATAATAGACATCTTGGACAAAAAGGGAAAATTTTATTTTTCGGTGAATAGTGCCGTATTCGTGAATAGTGCCGTATACGTGAATAGTGCCGTATACGTGAATAATAACCCCGACACAAAAAGTTTCAAATTTGATAAAAACTCATATCAATATTTCAGCATAATGATATTGAAGAAAATAATATCATTAAGAAGAAAATAATATCCCTTACCTCAAAATATCAGTACTTCTGGTCGGAATACCGGTATAAGGCTGAAAGAAACTTGCTCTGATGAATAGAAACTCTCAAAGTATCTAAATACTCACAAAATACACTCAATAATCTAGAGAGAGAAAGAGAGAAAACTTGTTTCTGGTGTGATTTTCAATTCTAACTTAGCCCTCTATTTATAGGAAAATTTTAGTAGGTTTGACCTGCAACCTGATGGCTTTACCTGCTACTATTCCCACCCACCACATTTGAAATATAATTCAGCACATTTCTTCACCAACCACAAGTGGGGCCCACCAATTCTAGAATTTTCCACCAAAATGATAAACTCCGAAAATTCAACAATTTCTGAACCAGTCATCTTGTAAAATTCGTAATAAATCATACGTTCATTTTTAACGGTTCAAAATTTGTGGACATATACTCAACTTATATATGTATAACATATCCAAAAATTACCACGATCCAACGGTCGGATTAAAAATTATAACCCCCGCAAACTATCTCAAAAACCCTGATTTTTAATACCTCCATTCCGACAAAAATACTGACAAAAACCTCAACATTAACTCCTTCATTTTTAACCACAAAAATATATCCCTCATTTATATCCACATAAAATAAATATTTCCTTATCATATGAATCAATAATTAATTATTCACAAATAATATTACAGAATCACATTTATGACAACCAGGCCGTTCCCAGGAAAGAGGGGGCTTTCCAATAAGGATTTCTCCTTACTGGCGCGCAATTAGATGACCAAACCTCTCCTTAGACAGAACTTTCTAGACATTGCCAATAATGTTATCTAATAATATTATTCAAATAATATGAATTATTGATCTGATAAATGAAAATACTGTGCAGCAACAATTATTGAAACAACAATAATATAAAATATCAACGCAGCAATTATTGAATCAATAAAATAAAATATTGAATAATAACTACTGTAACAATTATTGAGTAGTGCCTTCTTACGTAAGAATCAATAATTGGTGCAATACCGTGTGCTACTGTATTTTAACCACCGGGTATTCCAACAGTATTAACGGTAACAACTACGCCGTTATTTATAAACAACTTATACTTGTCGTTTTCTTTCCCAATCGCTTTCCGTTATGGGGCCCACACAAGGCTGCGTCGTCGTACGAATATTCCCCGACAGCAAGAATATTCCACGACCAACCGAATATTCACCGACCAAAATAAATATTTTATAACCACTTGCTTATTTTGTAAAATTTGCACATTTCACCCATAACCAAAGTATTATATCAAATTAACCCTTATTATTCACAATAATATTTAGAGAAAATTTGATTTTATTCATTAATAAGTTGGGGTCTTACAACCTCCCCTCCTTATGAAATTTCGTCCTCGAAATTGACGTACGTACCTGATGTTTCAAAAAGGTGAGGATACCTCGCTTTCATTTCTGATTCCAACTCCCAGGTCATTTCTTCAATAGCATGGTTTCTCCACAAAACCTTAACTTGTGGTATAACCTTCGTGCGTAGGACATGCTCTTTCCTATCCAAGATCTTAACAGGTACCTCCTCGTACGTTAAATCTTCAGCTATCTCGTCTGGTTCTAACTCAATAATGTGGTTTGGGTCTTTAACATATTTACGAAGCATAGATATGTGAAAAACATTATGAACACGAGACATGCTTGGAGGTAATGCGAGTCTATATGCCACATTTCCTATTCGCTCAAGAATCTCAAATGGACCAACAAATCTTGGATTGAGCTTTCCTCTCTTCCCAAATCTTGTAACTCCCTTCCATGGTGCAACACGTAACAATACATGATCCCCAATATTAAATTCCACGTCCTTCCGATGAAGATCCGCATAACTCTTTTGTCGATCCTGTGCCGTTTGTATACGTTGTCGAATCGTTTGGATCTTCTCTGTAGTAATGCGTACCAATTCTGGTCCCAACAATGTTGCTTCACCCACCTCGTCCCAGCATACTGGAGAACGACATTTTCTTCCATACAACGCCTCAAATGGAGCCATACCTATGCTCGCCTGATAACTGTTGTTGTAGGAGAATTCCACCAATGGTAGGTACTTATCCCAACTCCCTTTGAGATCTAAGACACAAAGTCTTAATAGATCTTCAAGAGTTTGAATAGTCCTCTCTGATTGTCCGTCCGTTTGAGGATGGTATGCTGAACTGAATCGTAAATCCGTGCCCATAGCTTTCTGCAAGCTAACCCAAAATCGTGAAGTGAATCTTGGGTCACGATCCGAAACTATGGATACTGGCATGCCATGCAATCTCACAATCTCGTTCACGTACATACTAGCAAGACGTTCAAGGGAATAAGTCTCACGTATCGGCAAGAAATGAGCGGACTTGGTTAATCTATCAACAATAACCCAAATCGCATCTATGCCTTGAGAAACCTTGGGAAGACCTGTAACAAAATCCATAGTAATGTGTTCCCACTTCCATTTCGGAATCTCAAGTGGTTGCAATGGACCCTTTGGTACTTGATGCTCCGCTTTTACACGTTGACAAGTTAAACATCTCGAGATAAACTCCGCGATCTCTCTTTTCATATTGCTCCACCAAAATGTATGTCGAAGATCGTGATACATTTTGGTACTCCCAGGATGGATTGCAAACGGTGTGTTGTGTGCCTCCATCATTATTCTATGCTTCAAGTCAAAATCGTTAGGAACACAAAGTCTGGAGTTGACTCGAAGTATTCCTTCTTCATCGATTCTTGCTTCTGGAATAGCACCTTCTTGCACTTTCTTCTTCATACGCATCAGCTCTATATCCGTAGCTTGAGCAGCTTTAACTTTATCGATTAAAGTCGGTTCTACTCGTATATTTGATATCATCATGTGGGTACTTGGAGCCTTCATCTCTATCTCCATCCTTTGCAAGTCATACAAAATGGGCCTTTGTGTTAAAAACATTGCACTCGTACCCGCATATGATCTTCTACTCAATGCGTCAGCTACTACGTTTGCTTTTCCAGGATGATATTGGATGGTATGATCGTAATCTTTCAACAGCTCAAGCCAACGTCGTTGCCGCATGTTGAGTTCCTTTTGGGTGAAGAAATATTTGAGGCTTTTATGATCTGTATAGATCTCCACTTTCTCCCCATACAGGTAGTGTCTCCAGATCTTCAACGCAAAAACGACTGCTGCTGCTGCCAACTCCAAATCATGAGTAGGATAATTCCTCTCATATTCTTTGAGTTGTCGTGAGGCATAGGCTATGACTTTCCCATGTTGCATGAGAACACATCCTAACCCTTTGCCTGAAGCATCGCTGTAGATAACAAATCCATCCGAACCAGATGGTATTGTCAGAACAGGTGCCGAAATGAGTCTCCTCTTGAGTTCTTGGAAACTCTTCTCGCATTCCTCACTCCATACGAATTTTGTATCTTTCCGAGTCAGCTGAGTTAACGGAGTAGCGATTCGAGAAAATCCTTCCACAAATCTCCGATAATAACCAGCTAAGCCCAGAAAGCTACGTACTTCGGTTACCGACTTCGGTTGCTCCCAACTTTGTATGGCTTCAATCTTCGCCGGGTCGACAGATACTCCATGTTTTGACACCACGTGCCCAAGGAATGCTACTTCCTCAAGCCAGAACTCGCATTTCTTCAGTTTGGCATATAGCTTGTTTTCACGAAGCCTTTGCAGTACCAGCTTCAAATGGCGCTCATGATCTTCACGGCTTTTGGAATAGATGAGGATGTCATCAATAAAGACAACAACGAACTGATCCAAATATTCTTTGAATACACGGTTCATCATATCCATGAAGGCAGCAGGAGCATTAGTCAATCCAAAAGACATTACTAAGAATTCATAATGCCCGTACCGAGTTCTGAAGGCAGTCTTTGGAATATCCTCAGTTTTAATCTTCAGCTGATGATATCCAGAACGAAGATCGATCTTTGAAAAGAATTGTGCTCCTTGCAACTGGTCAAACAGGTCATCAATGCGAGGTAGCGGATACCTATTCTTGATGGTGACATGGTTCAATTCTCGATAGTCAATACAAAGTCGCATACTCCCGTCTTTCTTCTTTACGAATAAAACAGGAGCACCCCAAGGAGACGTACTAGGACGAATAAAACCGATGTCCAACAACTCCTGTAGTTGGACTTTTAACTCCTGAAGTTCAATAGGAGCCATTCGATATGGGTTTTAGAAATGGGCTTTGTACCGGGTTCAAGGTCAATAAAGAATTCAATTTCTCGTTCCGGGGGTAGACCGGGAAGTTCTTCAGGAAATACATCGGAAAATTCTCTAACAATAGAAATATTATTCAAATCTGACTTGTCTTTGTTCAAATCCATAACATGGGCTAAGAAAGCTTGACATCCGTTTTTCAATAAACGAATAGCTTTGTGGCTTGATATGACAGTGACTGATTTTAGTGGTTTAGTAGTTTGAATTCGTATGACAGGTTGGTTAGGAATATGAAAACTAACAACCTTACGAAAACAATCAATTTTAGCATGATGAGTGGTTAACCAATCAATTCCTAAAATCACATCAAAAGCAAGTATCTTTAAAGAGATAAGATCAACAGGTAATGTGATAGTGCCAACTTGGATCATGCAAGATTTATAAACTGTAGATGTAACGAAGGTTTCACCCAACGGAGTTTCAACAGATAAGTTAAAGTCCAATTTCTCCGGAGTCAAGTTTAAACGTTGAGCACAAGCAGGAGAGATAAAAGAATGGGTAGAACCGGTATCTAGTAAAGTATAAACTTCGCAAGAATTCAAGATTAGCTTACCCGTGATCACCTCGTTCGGGTTTCTCGCGTTTTGGCCAGTAACGACAAACGCCCTTCCAGGAACCGCTGATTTCGACTTATCCGGGATAACTTTTGGAGTCACCATCCCCGCTGAACTTGGTTTTGCTACAGAACACTCTCGAGCTATATGACCTTCCTTTCCACAGTTATAACATACCTTGGATTGTTGTGGGCAGTTTGGGCTGATATGTCCCTCTTTCCCACATTTGTAACATACGACCGTGGTCGTTCTCCTCCCCTAGAAACAGTTGATGTTTGTGCTGACGTCTTCACGTTATCATTGTTGTACCTTCTCTTCTTGAAATCTCCTCCCGACTCGCTCCTTCTATTATCACGACCACGATTACCACCAGAGTGGTTACCGCTTTTGTCCGAATGTTTTCCTCCCTGCTGGTTTTCATTGCTTCGATGACTGCCGCCACCGGTATGACCCTGGTTGTGGTCCCTCGGTTGCACATACTCATTATCTCGCTCTAATAATTGAGCCCTGTTTACAACATCTGAATATAAAGAAAATTTATGAGAGATAAGATATTGCCGAATCTCGGGTTTTAGACCTCTCAGAAACATCCTTGTCATTCGTTCCTCATTTTCGACCAAATGAGGTGCAAACCTGGATAACTCTGCAAACTTCGCCTCGTACTGGGACACCGTCATGTTGTTTTGTTCCAGTCTAATAAACTCAACCTCCTTCATATGACGAATACTTTCAGGAAAGTACTTGTCATTGAACAGTTTTTGAAATGTTTCCCAGGACATGTTGAGTGCGTCAGGCTGGGTACGCTTCACAGACTCCCACCAGTAGTCTGCCTCACCGCGGAACATAAATGTGGCGAATGGAACCTTCTGTTCCTCCGTGCATCCCAAGACATCAAATATCTTGGTAATTTGCTTGACCCACGTTTCCGCCATGATCGGATCCGGCTTTCCCTTAAATTCTGGTGGTCCCAATTCTTTGAACTGCTTAGCTGTGACAAACCGCGCATTGTTATCATTTCCACCCGTATTCTGCACACGAGTCTCCCTCGTCTGATTTTGCATGAACTGCAAAAAGCTCCTAAACATTCCATCATTCATCGTTTGCTCGGTAACGTTGTTTACAGGAGGAATATTGCCTTCCTGTTGCACGTTCCCCTGGGTAGTGATCAAAGGTGTCTCCACGGTCTGATTTACTCCATTATTAACGTTCTCAGCTGCCATTCTTAAATACTGCCATAAAACAAGGGTTAATAGTCATGTCATATATTATCCCTATACTCTGACCGACCAAATAAACACCAAATAAACTTAGTCAGGTCATACTAGCGAAGGAATTCCCCGTCTCTCCCCTCCTAGTTCTTGTCTCACATCTCAGCCAGGGATCATATCCCTAAGCTCTGATACCAACTGTGACGCCCCCAAAATAGGTAACCATCACCCATTCTGAGTCGCCAAATACATGGTACAGAAAAAACTACAACTTCAATAATACAATTGTCGTGCAAAATACGACAACACATACTGTGAGTTTAAATACAAATATTGTCTTCTAGACAATATCCACACTCAAATAAATCCTCATTACAATTATTCAAACACTATTTTACAGAAATAGTGAGGACTGCTAAACATCTTTCTAGAACCATCACTCCATACCCCGACTAGATCCTGCTATGTTCTCACCTCCTGAGAAGAAAAATGGAACAAAAAGGAAAAGGGTGAGCTCAACTAGCCCAGTAAAGAATATTATGACTAAGATAATATACAACAAATTATCGTTAGTCTTCAACAGGGAAAAATCTGATAAAATATAATCGACAACAAGTTTTAGATCAACAACTGCAGCGGAAACAACAAACCATTAGAAGAGTCAAGTAGAGAAAGAATTCTACTATCTTCTAAGATTTAAAAGTCCATCATCAATATTTTATCCCTGTAACATCAATTAATAATCATCTTTAACCAAATATTCATCTTTGCACTACAGGCCAAAGATATTCATTTGTATCATCAGTCGGTCATGTTCATCTCAACACCTGTTCATCTTTGCACTACAGGCCAAAGATATTCATCAAGTAATTATACATCTTTGCACTACAGCCAAGCCAAAGATATTCAGTAATATCATCATTTAGGACTGAGGATGATGAAAAATATCTTAAAGAGAACGAATCCAATGAGACAGAAGGACAAATAGTAGGGATTCGTATAACAGTTTATCCAAGATCAATAATACTTCATAATAATCAATTGTGAAGCAGAATTCAAAAATAAAGATCAAAACATGGATACAATCAAAGATAGTAACCATAATAGACATCTTGGACAAAAAGGGAAAATTTTATTTTTCGGTGAATAGTGCCGTATTCGTGAATAGTGCCGTATACGTGAATAGTGCCGTATACGTGAATAGTAACCCCGACACAAAAAGTTCCAAATTTGATAAAAACTCATATCAATATTTCAGCATAATGATATTGAAGAAAATAATATCATTAAGAAGAAAATAATATCCCTTACCTCAAAATATCAGTACTTCTGGTCGGAATACCGGTATAAGGCTGAAAGAAACTTGCTCTGATGAATAGAAACTCTCAAAGTATCTAAATACTCACAAAATACACTCAATAATCTAGAGAGAGAAAGAGAGAAAACTTGTTTCTGGTGTGATTTTCAATTCTAACTTAGCCCTCTATTTATAGGAAAATTTTAGTAGGTTTGACCTGCAACCTGATGGCTTTACCTGCTACTATTCCCACCCACCACATTTGAAATATAATTCAGCACATTTCTTCACCAACCACAAGTGGGGCCCACCAATTCTAGAATTTTCCACCAAAATGATAAACTCCGAAAATTCAACAATTTCTGAACCAGTCATCTTGTAAAATTCATAATAAATCATACGTTCATTTTTAACGGTTCAAAATTTGTGGACATATACTCAACTTATATATGTATAACATATCCAAAAATTACCACGATCCAACGGTCGGATTAAAAATTATAACCCCCGCAAACTATCTCAAAAACCCTGATTTTTAATACCTCCATTCCGACAAAAATACTGACAAAAACCTCAACATTAACTCCTTCATTTTTAACCACAAAAATATATCCCTCATTTATATCCACATAAAATAAATATTTCCTTATCATATGAATCAATAATTAATTATTCACAAATAATATTACAGAATCACATTTATGACAACCAGGCCGTTCCCAGGAAAGAGGGGGCTTTCCAATAAGGATTTCTCCTTACTGGCGCGCAATTAGATGACCAAACCTCTCCTTAGACAGAACTTTCTAGACATTGCCAATAATGTTATCTAATAATATTATTCAAATAATATGAATTATTGATCTGATAAATGAAAATACTGTGCAGCAACAATTATTGAAACAACAATAATATAAAATATCAACGCAGCAATTATTGAATCAATAAAATAAAATATTGAATAATAACTACTGTAACAATTATTGAGTAGTGCCTTCTTACGTAAGAATCAATAATTGGTGCAATACCGTGTGCTACTGTATTTTAACCACCGGGTATTCCAACAGTATTAACGGTAACAACTACGCCGTTATTTATAAACAACTTATACTTGTCGTTTTCTTCATCCAATCGCTTTCCGTTATGGGGCCCACACAAGGCTGCGTCGTCGTACGAATATTCCCCGACAGCAAGAATATTCCACGACCAACCGAATATTCACCGACCAAAAATAAATATTTTATAACCACTTGCTTATTTTGCAAAATTTGCACATTTCACCCATAACCAAAGTATTATATCAAATTAACCCCTTATTATTCACAATAATATTTAGAGAAAATTTGATTTTATTCATTAATAAGTTGGGGTCTTACACACAAATATTCGCCCTTGACTGCCCGAGGAGGCTGAAAGAAGAAGATGAAATAGAGCGTGCTTTTTTTGACCCTTATAAGTAGATTTTATACCTACGAATCCGATATTATTAA